>CANNZV010003086.1:0-73726 GCA_947561585.1 Caprella mutica
GTTGATTCTACATTGAGTTCTAAGTAAAACTCTGGATATTATGAGAATATTGTTCGGCACTAAGACCTCGAAAATTTCGATAATGAGTAGGTTGCTCGAGAAGGAATGTGTGTAACAAATTGTTGTGAAATAAATTGGTACATCGCCTATAAATCTCGGATAATATTCGGAAATGTTTCATTGAAAGCTGAAATGAGAATCTGAATTTATGCTAAATTTGAAATACGTATAATACTTTGTATTCTTATCGAATATGTTGTATTCTTAAACTTTTGTTTACATGACGTCAATGTGATATTTATTCAGATTTTAAAATTCATTTCACATCGAATAAAAATTGGCATTAGGTATTATTTTTATACTATTCACCTATAAAATGAAATCGATTCATTTTTAGTCAAATTGCATGAAATTTTTGTTTCACAATTTGAATCATTGAAACATACCAGTGATTGAGTGAGTAAGAATAACTGTACTTTACTTCTATGCATTCAAAGTTAATTATATATATAGAGATATTTTTTACATATTGTGTATGTGGGACGAGTTTTTACGCGGAAAACGAGGCTACGACTGACTGAACAGGCGTGTGCATTGACGTAGAGGAATCAATTGATCAAATCCAGTTAGTTAGCTATAGAAAACATATGATTTAGCCCAAAAAATCCTACTAATCAGTAGTAAATGTCTCAATAAAATAGATATTTGAATAGATAATTGCTCAGCATCGAAATGTTAGGGCTTGACAGCGTGATCTGCACACTTATGTCTTCATAATGGACATAATTCATATATTGAATGGTGACGTTTACTTTTAAAATTATCACGTATGCATTCTGCAAGAACAAAAATTTAGCAACTGCGTCATACGATGCAATTTTATAGATTATATTTTTGAAATGAATAGGTAAATTAATAAGTAGTTATAATAATAAATTAATAATACCATATATGTTTAAGTGTAGTTAGCCTTTTCTATGAATAAATTTTCTATAAATTCAAGGATCTTTTCTGTTTGCTGGGCGCATTTGGAAAAAATGGAAATATAATGGTATCATACTTATTGACTTTCAAATTTAAATTACTCAATTAGAAAAATACAGATTTGTTCTATTAAATTATTTATCTAGAAAAGTTTGAGCGCATATGAAAAATGAAATACATTCGATAACCATGTACTATATTCGTCATCAATGAAAAGTGTTCTCGTAAAGCAGAGGTCATTATAGATAACAACGCGTTTCTATATGCTATAATTATATCTTCATTATTTGCATTATTTTCAAAAGCTCCCAGCAAACAGAAAAAATATCCAAATTCAAACTCATTCCCAAATTTGCACAAGGGGCCTACAGGGAAGCATGATATGACCACTCTTGTTTCTACTTTTCATAAAATATTCCACTAATATTATCTAAAATTAAACAAATTGATCTTTGAAGCTCGAATTAGCAAAAAAAATGCACATGTTCTTTTAAATAAGAGCTTCAATATATGGATTACTAAAATCTAATTTCTACAATGAAATTATGGAAATGATTTGGTGGTAGAATTTTTTGAAAAAAAAAAAAAAAAATTACAACTTGCAGCAGCGTCGAAGGCGACGTTGATTAAATATTACCCAAATAGCGTTTATTAATTTCGGTATCGGCGTCGATCCGGCGCCTGTTATATATACAGACGAAGTAAAGAAAATACTGCTAGAATAAAGAAAATACTGCTAGAGTAAAGAAAATACTGCTAGAGTAAAGAAAATACTGCTAGAGTAAAGAAAATACTGCTAGGGTAAAGAAAATACTGCTAGAGTAAAGAAAATACTGCTAGGGTAAAGAAAATACTGCTAGGGTAAAGAAAATGCTGCTAGAGTAAAGAAAATACTGCTAGAGTAAAGAAAATACTGCTAGAGTAAAGAAAATACTGCTAGAGTAAATAAAATACTGCTAGAGTAAATAAAATACTGCTAGAGTAAAGAAAATACTCGGAATCAATTGACCTAGAATTCCAGACCCCTATGGTTACAGTGAGTAGCCATTAATATGGAAGGTAATTCTTGTACATTATTCTACCATTAATTTTTGGAAGAAGCTGTTTGACAGTATGTTTGACAGGGATTTGACAGTAATTTTGACTGGGATTTGACAGTCTGTTTGACAGTGATTTGACAGTATTTTTTTCTGTTATTTGACAGTCTGTTTGACAGAGATTTGACAGTAATTTTGACAGGGATTTTACGGTCTGTTTGACAGGGATTTGACAGCAATTTTGACAGGGATTTGATAGGAGTTTTGACTGGGATTTGACAGTCTGTTTGACAAGGATTTGACAGTAATTTTGACAGGGATTTGACAGTAATTTTGATTGGGATTTGACAGTCTGTTTGACAAGGATTTGACAGTAATTTTGACAGGGATTTGAACGTAATTTTGCCTGGGATTTGACAGTCTGTTTGACAGGGATTTGACAGTAATTTTGACAGGGATTTGAACGTAATTTTGCCTGGGATTTGACAGTCTGTTTGACAGGGATTTGACAGTCTGTTTGACAGGGATTTGAAAGTCTGTTTGACTGGGATTTAACAGTCTGTTTGACTGGGATTTGACAGTCTGTTTGACTGGGATTTGACAGTCTGTTTGACTGGGATTTGATAGTCTGTTTGACTGGGATTTGACAGTCTGTTAACACAGATTCAGGTTTGTTTAATAATTTAGTTTCTTATAAAAATTTGTCGAGGACTATTGCCCTTTGAGTACTTATACATATACAGATTTATATGGAATGTTGACGTTCACTTTTGAAGATTATCACGTATACACTCGGCAGTAACATTACTTCAAGTAACAAAAATAAAGAAATTGCGTCATACCATTCGCTTTTATATACCATGCTTTTGAAATATACCAGTAAATTCACTAAAACCTAATTGTGAACTTCATTCTTATGCGCCATTTTGATCCGTTAATTAGGGTAAGTTCCAAATTATCGACCGATAACTTGGAACTTACCCCCTAATATAAAACTATGTTTCAATTAATGGTAAATTATATTCACATTGCAGTTATTAATCATCTAGATTTAGTTAGAGATTTCGAATGGAACATCTAAGGAGCTTGAAAAACTCGTTATTAAAAGGTTACGATTTTTAGTCTAGAAGATTCGAAGTATATACGTGATGAGGCGTATCTGTTGTAGAAGCGTATCTCCAGAATGGGCGAGGACATCTTCTACAAGAATATAAAAAAACTGCGCTGCCTTCACCAAGGCTGATGATATCGAAAAGAAATTTTTTTCTAAAATCTGAAAACTTAAATTCTTCAAAAAAATTTTATGTAATTAATAAAATAAATTTCAAAAAGTAAAATTTTTTTCCACAAATTTCTCAAAAATTACTTTTGTCTAGGGTAAGTTACCAATTATCGGTCAGTACTTTATCTTCGGACATATAGAGAAAACAATATAAAAATTGTTATTATTACACAGTGCTATCTAATACTTCTGCAAACCCGGGTTTGCAGAAGTATTAGATAGCACTGTGTAATAATAACAATTTTTATATTGTTTTCTCTTATATGTCCGAAGATGTAGTACTGACCGATAATTCTTAACTTACACTATAATAAAAATAAAATTTGAATAGTGAAATATTTTCAACTGTTATGTATGGAATCATGTCCCTACTAATCTAGAAAAATTAAATATTAGTCTACTGTACTTCCTATATACCAATACATTCATAATTAATTTTACTAGTATGATATCACATAATTATGGTAAGTTCTTAATTGTCGGTCAGTTCCCCATTTTCGGACACGGAAGAAAAAACGATATAATAATAATTATTTATTTTTTATTTTTATTGGTATCCATGATACCTGCAGGGGAACTGGGGAACTGACCGATAATTAAGAACTTACCCTATATATAATTTCCATTGTTTTATATATTAGCAGTTGAGTTCATCAAATACTTCTATTTTAATTGTGTTAATAATATAATATAAAGATATATTACCAGTTGTAATTTATAGGCATATCTTTTTTATATAATAAATTAATGTTTTATTCTAATACTCGTATATATTTCTTATAGTAATCATTACCTTTTTTGCACACGTGTAAGTTGGCTTTTGGGCCATTTTCAGTAACTATGTTAAATTCATTTTAAACATTTAAATGTTTTTATTCATTTTTTTAACGTATCCTCCCATGTTCATGGTAATAATAGAAATGGCCTTGAAAAGCATTCTCCATGTTTTTTTATCAAGCATACATCATTTGGTTCATTATAAGGAATGGTTTGAATTTGTGTTTCTTTTGTGCAAGATTCCTTAACAAATTTCATAATCATTATTTCCAATTCTATTACTATGTTAATCCTATTTTATCGTTATCAGAAATGGTCTCAGTACCGATCCCACCGAGGGGCATCCAAAATAATAAAACTGGACTACTGCCATATAGCCTTAGGGGAAATTTACCGGGTGGAATACACCTGGGATAGAATATACAGGGCTGGAATATACCGGCCACCGAATCATTTTTTGTCATATATCATTAAATAAGCCACGTTAAGACACATTTTTTGAAGAAAGAGAAACAAAATATAGGGTGTTAGTACATATAATCATAGGTATTAACACATCTAATTACCTGATTGTGCAAAATGGATAACATTTCTAAAATCAGTTTAAACGTCGAATAATAACCCCAACATGTGAATTTACGAGTCAACCTGACTCATCGCTTTAGTCAAGGCTGCAAAACTCCAATATTGGAGTCTTTTTTCTTGATTGACTCTATCTGAGTCAATCTGACTATGAATTATGAGTCAATATGACTCTTGTTTTTGAGCAAAATATTAGGATGAGTCAAATTGACACATTTTCGATCCAGTTTTGGGACAAACTGAAAACTCAAATCATGAGTCAATTTGACTCTTATTCTTTTCTCAGTGTATGCCTTTGTTCAACTGTCACCCGAATCATTATTTCACTTCTTTTAAAACTGTTTACTAATTACGATTGATGAGAGTCGTTAGACAATGTCTGTTAAACCTAATGTGGACATCTATCAGACGTTTCATTGCTTTTCTTCTAATCAATAATGGCCATCAATCAATTGTATTTGACGGTGCTTACAATATTCATTCGATATTGTTTAATATCTTTCTTATATTTGATATCAATGTTTCTTCGATGTTTTTTTTTCAATATTCAATCCATATTCTTCCTATGTTCTTAAAACAGTTCTTTAATAACATTAGAACATTCCACCAATGTTCCCTGCCGAAAATCGTCGTGCAGAATTAGGTTAAATCGAAAATATGACTTAAACGCATTATAAGTATCTAAATTTATACATTTAAAATGCAACATTTTTGTTTTAATGAAAGAGGTATGATAATTGACGCTGATTTTAATCCTTTTTGTCCTGACGGGTACTCCAGATTCCAAATTAAAAAATTTCCATTAGAATAATCAGTTCAATTTTTTTCAAATTTGAATCATCAAATCGAATGACCAATTTTGAAATAAAATTATCATCAAGTTAGTAACTTATTAATGCAGAGCTAGATTGTCGGCAAATAAAACACAAAACTTGTACGTGTCCACGTGTTTAAATAAAAAGATTTAATAAATTCATCAAAATCGAATAACCTCGAAGGGTAAGCAGAAAAACATTTTACGATCATTTAACTATTGTCTATGTATATAGATAGAATATACCTCTTAAAAACTTTATATACCTCTATTGTCACCGAAATATTTTGGTGCTACAAAATAATGTACCAAATAGAGACAGTTTTATGACCAGCAAGCTAATACAGACACATAGGCAGGCATCTAGTTCCTTATGGAGGAAAAACTGCATTGCTTGACCTCACTTGAAACGCAGGCATGGAATCATTGCACACAAGTATGTTATTTAATGTATTTTTCTATGTATATAAGAGTAGACTTATTTTGTGAAATTGTAAAAAAAAATCATTGAATTCATCACTGAATTTTATATGAATTATTATGACCTTTTGAATAAAAAATTTCATTGAAGGAAATTTAGTTTTTTTGTGTTTTTAAACTTAAATTATTGCTTTATAAAATCGGTGCTGCAATTTTTGCGAAGTTTAAATAAATGAGTTAACAAAGGGAGAAGATTAGGGTGGGGCCATAAAAGATTAAAGTTGCTTTTAATCTTCTATGGCCCCACCATAACTTTTTAGAAGAGTTGACCACTGATTGCTACTGCAGACCTTGATATCCAATTCTGATTTCACTTTCGGTCATAGAAAGAGACTGGCAAGAATACGTGTGTCTATGCATATATGACATTATGTACATACACACACATATACTTTTTATGCACAAGGGTGTGTCACTCGGCTGGTACTATCGGACAAAAAATACTCAGCAACACTAGCTTTTTTCACTATAATTATTTCAGTGATCTTGAATTATACAGAGAAATAAAATTGTATATAGATGCGAATTTTGTGGCTTAAAAAAATGTTTTTATCATTATTAAAATGATGTTTTTATTATTATAGAGTTGTTTTATTTTACTTTAATTAGGATATGGAATAGTAATATTGAAAAAAATATTAACTTGAACTATAAAATAATCATTTAATTGACTGATAAAACAATCACTTGCCTGATAAAATAATCACCTGACTAATAGAATAGTCACTTGACTTATAAATAATCACTTGACTGATAAAATAATCACTTGCCTGACAAAATATCACCTGACTAATAGAATAATCACTTGTCTTATAAATAATCACTTGACTGATAAAATAATCACTTGGTTGATAAAATAATCACTTGACTGATAAAATAATCACTTGGTTGATAAAATAATCTCTTGACTGATAAAATAATCATTTGACTGATAAAATAATAACTTGGTTGATAAAATAATCACTTGATTGATAAAAATTATCACTTAAATGATAAAATAATCACTTTACTGATAAAATAATCACTTTACTGATAAAATAATCACTTTACTGATAAAATAATCACTTTACTGATAAAATAATCACTTGACTGATGAATAAATCATTTAAATGATAAAATAATCACTTGACTGATAATCATCCCAACTATTAATCGATATCGTTTTTATCTCTTTGACCTTTAATACAAATAGTATTCCGTCCATTACATTTAAGAAAAAAGTAAATTTGTAAATATAATGTATATACATATACATAGTACATTAGCATTGTTATTTTAGTGTTACAATTAGCATAGTTTGTGGAACTGGAACATCAGGAAATAAATAAGAAAGATAATTTTATTAAAGAAATAAACAATTGACTTTTAATTATGTTGACTTCCTGCGAACTCTTGCTTTTAAAATAAATAATGATTGAAATAATGTATCGCTATTAATTATAACTAATTATAATTACATTTAAAATTAGTCTGTAAATCAATAACAATTCAAATTTAGTCAATTATTCAAATTGATTTAATTTCTTGTGAGATTTAATCACTAATTTTAAATTAAATATTCATAAGTGAAGATTGTTGATATAAACAAAAATCATGTATAAGATAAAATAATTCTTAAAGGTACCTAGATTCCACTTTAAATTAAAATTTCTCTGTTCATGCTTTAATTTTGTAGAGATAAGGTTATACAACACATCACAGTTAATAGAAAATAAATTAATGAAGTATTCACTTCGTAATTAATTATATAAGAAATATTAGCACTCAACCTTCACTGTCCGACATTTCTATTAGATTCAATAGAAGAAAAAGTTGAAAATACGAACTTTATCTCATATTATCGTAAATTTAATGGTAATTAGGTACACTTTTAGTACCTAATGTTTATTTTTAGAGTAATGGTATATTTAGTCATTTTTAATAAGTCTATCAGCTTTGTTATTGTTTTGAATTTATTGGCAATGGGTCCTACTTTTTCTTCGCTTGAAATTCAGAGGGTAGAAGAAAAATCACCGGAATAACTTAAATTACATATAATAAAAATATAGAACCAAATTAGAAATGGTTTGCAGTTTTATAAACAGTAACCTTAGTTCTAATGAATAGAGAAATAAAAAAATAGAGTGGAGGGGACCTTTAAGCTAACAAAAGATTATTATATAGAAACTATAAAATATAATAAATATAAATAGTTTAATTAATCATATCTATATGTAATATTATTTAAAAAAAATGTGATATGGTTTTAAAGAAATATATCATATATATCCCCTATATGCTAAATATCTAAAATAAAAATACTACGATTATTCGATAACAAATACCACATTCGACCATAAATTTCATATATGATAATAAATTTCATATATGACGATAAATTCCACATATGATAATAAATTCCACATATAATAATAAATTCCACATATGATAATAAATTCCACATATAATAATAAATTCCAAATTCGATAACAAATTCCACAATCGACAATAAATTCCACATATGATAATAAGTTCCATATTTGATAATAAATTTCACATATGATAATAAAAATTCACATATGATAATAAATTCCACATATGATAATAAATTCCACATTTGATAATAAATTCCAGATTTGATAATAAATTCCACATTCGACAATAAATTCCACATTTGACAATAAATTCCACATTCGACAATAAATTCCACATTCGACAATAAATTCCACATTTGACAATAAATTCCACATTCGACAATAAATTCCACATTTGATAATATATTCCACATTCGACAATAAATTCCACATATGACAATAAATTCCATATTTGATAATAAATTTCATATTCGATGATAATTTCCGCTTTTGGTATAAAATTCCACATTTGATAATAAATTTCCACATTCGATATTTTAGAATCGAATTAGTGGAGTAAAAACAAGATTTGACGGAGTAGTGCTTTTTTATCTTATAGTATGTCTTTCAAGACGTGCCTTATCTATTTAATCTTTAACTCTAATGCATGGTGGAAAAAAGTTTATTTAATACGAAGTTTGGATGCATGATATTTGTCACATAGGATTATTGAGTTAATTCCTATTGCTAAACCACTTTCACTATCTACTGAACGGAGAAATAGGTTATGGTGGGGCCATAGAAGATTAAGAGGGGGGCACGGTTTGATCTTCTATGGCCCCACCATAACTTCCTCTCTTGATAGTAGGTTGAAATAGTTATTTTAAATTAATTCTGTATAGGTTCTTAATCCACAATTTAGGTTACCTAATTATTATATTTCAAATTTTCTGTGTACCTAGCTTTGTATTCCTAAAAATTTTAACGCTGAGTACCTACATCCTGAATCATGAGCATAAAAATGATCATCAAGATTTTTGTACAATTTTTCTTCAATTTTTGATATCACAGAGCGATCGATAAAAAAAATTGAGCAATTTGTGAATTTATGTGTTATAATAGAAGACACAGTTAGAACCCTCAATATCGTTCAATAAATGATAGGTAATAAACTTGTATATTATATAACTAGCATTTAATAATACAGGTTTTCTAATAACTTGAATTATTGAAGCGGATTCATGAAACTTGGATAACTTGCAGAAACTTTTTTGTACCTAAAATTTTACAAGTTGTGGCATGTTTTCGGTTGTAGGCATTTTAATATGCTTGTTAGATTCAATTTATTTTAGAAAGAAGCATTTTAGAAATAGCTATCATTCAGGGTTGTTAAAGTTTGAAGAGATCGAACATGCTGAAAAATAGTTTGTCAAACAATAAAAATAAATAAGTTTCTCCCTAATTTAAGGTGATTATTTAAACTTTTCAGACTTACAATGCTGAATGTAAGTAATTTTTTAACTAATTTAAGAAATACAGCTATAATTAAATTGATAAACTTTCAAACAAAAATTTGTCGAAAATCATGCTTGTGTACGGAACATTAGACAAAGAGTTTGACGAAGTGTTTGACAGTGTGTACGTGGCATTATACAAATAGTTTGACGATGTGTTTGACAGTGTGTACGGAACATTAGACAAACAGTTCGACGAGTGTTTGACAGTGTGTACGGAACATTATACAAACAGTTCGACGAAGTGTTTGACAGTGTGTACATGAACTAAACTTGATATAAATTGTTGATTAGATTGAACTATCAGAGAAGTTTCTTATAGCACCGAACGTACATTGTACGTACTCTATATTTTTTGTTATTGAACATAAACTATAAAGTTTATATTCACTATAAAGTGAATAAAGGCCAACAGTTAAATCATAACTCTTCTTAAATAATTCTATTTATTAATATTTTAAGCTGCCAATTCTAATTTTTATTCGTCTGTATTATAAAGATAGGGAGACACAAGTATGGTTAAAAATGTAGAATTATATTTTTTTAACAAATATCTTCTCTCTCATAATTAAGTTCCAATAATATTTAACCATAGTATATTTCTAACATTCAATACTGTGCGATATCAATATTAAGTATATGATAATAATTAAAGCAATATGAAAAACTTTTAAAACGTTGTTTTGGTCCAATGTGACTGTTATATTTATTGACGGTATATCAATTTTATGTTCACTGATGGTAGTTCAATTTATGTAATAATAATTATCCCTGACTCTGTTCTTACTCCAATAGTTTCAACTATTTAAAATTTAATTGTTTAAATCATTCATTGAAATGATATCAGAATAATTTCCTATCCATGCTATCAGCTGCTTGTCAAGCGTATTATTAGGTTAGTGTGACGGACAGACAGAGCCGTTCTTATTATTGCATAGATCTATAAGTATCCATATAAAAAAATAATGTGTGTAAATAAAATAAAACAAGTGTAAATCTTAGATGAAAATAATGCTTTAAAATTCTTCTCACAAAATAGTGCAACTGATTTTAAACAAAAATAATAGATGCAAGAATTACACATCTATATTATGGATAGCAATAAAAATAAAGAACAATATTATTATATATTCAATTAGAACAGATCGATAATTAGTAATCCAATCTATATCATATTACAGTTTTATTTATTTATAATTTACATTTTTTTTATTTTTTTTTTGTATTTATTCATGCAAAAGTTTATTATTTACTTGACTGTTTTTTATATTATAAAATCATATAATTTTATTCATTTGATTATTTCACTATTCTAACGATTATTTTTTTTGTAACTGCTTAAATGATTTTTTAGACACTTCTGTTTAATCAATTATTTGCACATTTTATCAATTTATATTTCACTTATTTATTAAATTTGTTATTTAATTAAATTAGTTCCTGTTAATAATTTTTTTAATTTTACATTATCTAATTGTTAATGTTTTTATAAATAATTAAATAGTTTTATAAACCAATGAAAATAAAACTCCATATTTATAATATTTTATTTCTTCGTAGCTTAAATAATTAATTTAAATTATAAAGTACTATAAATTTTATCTACATTGAAATATGTTTTTGATTTTAATCAATAGAGAATGTTTAAGATGGCATACATAGTTTATAACTAAGTATTAAATTATTGGAATAAAACAAAAAATAAGGATACATTTTTATATTTTTTAGGTCGATATGGCAATTATTATAAAAAATTCAATTTGTACCCGTGATACAGAATTCAACGTTTGTACCCATGGTACAGAAATAACAGTTCAATTAAAAGATAAATTCTGAAACAGATCTATGACGTCACTGGTTGACTTCTTGAAAATAATTAACGTGTAATGTCTTTACTTCCATATTTGATATACTGTAGTTCCGAATTAAAGGGAGAGTGCACGTAAAATGGAATTTAAAAAAGAATTCTAGAAAATTACTTTTCTTTATAATTGCAATCATAAAACGGATACTAATCAATTATATTAATCAATCAATTGATACTAATCAATCATCTTCGTAACCTGTCTACGACATGGGGAGATTTAAGAAGCATCTTTGGATGCAAATTTTCAAGGAACAACTTGAAAACGAGCTAAGAAAACCTGCTCGAAATATTGTTTATTAAAATATAGTTGGTGAAAGTCGATACCATTTGAAATTAATCGAGCATAAATCAATTAATATAGTAGAGTTTAACGTCTAAATCAATATGTTTAGTGGAGTTTAACGTCTAAATCAATTTGTGTAGTGGGGTTTAACGTCTAAATCAATTTGTTTAGAGGGGTTTAACGTTTAAATCAATTTGTGTAGTGGAGTTTAACGTCTAAATCAATATGTTTAGTGGAGTTTAACGTCTAAATCAATTTGCGTAGTGGGGTTTAACGTCTAAATCAATTAATGTAGTGATGTTTAACGTCTAAATCAATTAATGTAGTGATGTTTAACGTCTAAATCAATTAATGTAGTGATGTTTAACGTCTAAATCAATTAATGTAGTGATGTTTAACGTCTAAATCAATTAATGTAGTGATGTTTAACGTCTAAATCAATTAATGTAGTGATGTTTAACGTCTAAATCAATATGTTTAGTGGAGTTTAACGTCTAAATCAATTTGCGTAGTGGGGTTTAACGTCTAAATCAATTAATGTAGTGATGTTTAACGTCTAAATCAATTAATGTAGTGATGTTTAACGTCTAAATCAATTAATGTAGTGATGTTTAACGTCTAAATCAATTAATGTAGTGATGTTTAACGTCTAAATCAATTAATGTAGTGATGTTTAACGTCTAAATCAATATGTTTAGTGGAGTTTAACGTCTAAATCAATTTGCGTAGTGGGGTTTAACGTCTAAATCAATTAATGTAGTGATGTTTAACGTCTAAATCAATTAATGTAGTGATGTTTAACGTCTAAATCAATTAATGTAGTGATGTTTAACGTCTAAATCAATTAATGTAGTGATGTTTAACGTCTAAATCAATTAATGTAGTGATGTTTAACGTCTAAATCAATTAATTTCAAATTACATCGACTAGTTCACCAACTACATTAAACAAACGGTATTCCTTTTATGTTTATAATTATGATTTAAAAAAAATTATTTCAAATTAGCACAATTTGAAACCAATAATAAAATTGAACTTCATACTATAAAGTTTGTATGCAAGATATGGGGGAGTTTTCAAATTATATAATATACAAGTTTTAATATTTAAAAGAACTAAATTCAATAATTTAGATTAAACTTTCAAAATAGGAAGTGCAAATAAATAAATAAACGAATCACCTTTACGTTCAAATGCTAAGCAAAATATCACATAGTGTACCTTCTTAGTTATCAGACGGTTTCAAATTATCGATAATATAAGAAATTAATAATTCAAAAAACGGGTTAAATGAAAAATTATAGTTTATTTTATTTACTTTTGTTTGCAATGGAAAAAATTTGTCATTAAAAATTATAAAGTTTATTTTATAAGATATTAATGCGAGACTATTTAATAACTTTGAACTTACGATACAGGCAGACCCCGCTTTCAAGTCAAAAATCTTACCTCATATTAACTTGGAAATTGAACTTAAAGCGAGGGAGATCCCGCTTTAAGTTTAGCATTGTAACTCCAATCGTTTCGTTTTCTATTAACAAAAATCAAAGAACGTTTGCATGGTACACTAGTAATATGTACCATATTTTGTATGGTTCCTTCAATGTAAATAAATGATTTTCCGGTATAACTCATGTAAGTTCGGGGTCAACTTCGCTTTAAGTCACCCTGTAATAAAAGCGGGGTCTACTTAAAGCGGGGTCTGCCTGTACAAAAGATACAAGATTTACTATAATTCTGATTCTTAACCTGTACATGGTTGCTCATTTTTAACTTTGCTGATGTGCCACATCTACATATTGCTGTCCCAAAATAAGGACACCCTCAATGTACGGGTTAATGTATATGTTTTGAGTTTTTTATCCAAAAATAATATTCTTTTTGCCCAATGAGGTCAAATTTTCATGATATGGAAATTGAAAAAAAAAATAGAAAATCAAATATACGATGTTAATATATTTTAACAAAATACATTGAGAAATGTATGAAGAATAAACGGACAAAAAATGTGTCTGTAAAACACAAATAAAATAAAATGTGTTGGCACGCACATACAACTTCTTTATATTAACATATACAATTACAACTTTTTTTAATTCTCTCGCACAAAATCCTGACCTCAGTGAGCAAAATGATCAACATTCCTGAAATTAGAAAAATACTTCAAGAAATGGCTAATAATAACTTAAATTGGTGATGATGTCCAGGTGGTCTAAAACTTATTGCATGAAAAGATATTTGTAACAGGATTTTATTGTTTAATCTTTTCGATCATTTAAAATAAGTTGAAAAAATGTAATATGGAGGATTTTTTTCCCTAACTACATTTATTTGTTAATTCAAATAGGAAAAAATATGAATTTGGGGTTAGAAAGGGTTAAACAATATTTTTCAATTAGAAACAAGAATAATAAATCATTAGATGATATAAAATTATAAAACAAAATAGCATTTTAAAGTATTTCACAAATTGACCAAGAAAGAAACTCGCCCTTTAATATTTATAAAATTTATCTATAGAAAATATTTAAGTAGGGGTTTAAAGTCTACTTGAGAACCAGGGGCCATATCGCTGATGTTAAAAGGAAATTAAATATAAGGGACTGGAAGAAGCAGTCAGGAAGGAAAGTGGCACCATGAACTAAGTCATCTACCACCAGTCGGTGACGATGCTCATGGATGTAGAAAAGCTACACATAAAATGGTTGCCCTATTGTTCTAAAAAAAACCTCCATATTAACCAGAAAGATATAAATATAACTAACCGGGATAATAAGTAGAAGCGTGATGATACAGAGCATAGCTACGTTAAAGTAATCCTTAATTCATTAAATAATAATAGAAATTATTGAAGAATCAATCTAAAGAATAACAAATGTACACATTTTACATACAAAACTATGTTCAATAAACACTAGCGACCTAAATTACTATTTACAGTCAATTGGACAACGAATTTACATATTCATGATGCTGCCTATGTAAATGTGTGGAAAGAGAATACTTATTCTTGAAAACCTTTTGGCACAACAAGCAAGTGGCTTTCTCCATCTTCATGTGAACCATCCGTATGTGTCTGTTAAGATTATAAGATGTTATGAGTTTGGAGCAATGGGGACAAGTAACGTGTCCTCCATCTTCACTGGCGGTGCCTGCTCTACGCCACGGTGATGGCCCTTCTTCCCCGGAGGAGCCGTGTCTCTGCCACGATAAAGAATCTATGGATCGTTCCTCGTGATCGTCCACGACTTCGTCTCCACCAGAATAAGGAATTGGAAATTCGTGTTGATGGTTAGACGGTGGAGGAGAATATTTTCGTTCTGTGTAGATTTGAGAAAATAGTCTATTGCTGTAGGGTGGGTTGAAATCAGAGTAGTCCTCTTCTGAAATAGAATGGAAAAGTTTTAGGAAGATATCAACTGATATGTAAATGATTTAGCAGTTATAATATATAGATGGTTTACCTTTTTACAAATTGGTTACTGTTGTCAATGTAATGTATTATGTGTAATTGTCGTAAAAAAATATTAATTACATGGAATGATTATTCATGTCGAAATTGCACTTTGAAAGATAGGAACCGATATGTTGCTTAAATTTCTAATGAAATCAGAGTCTTTATATACAGATTTTTATACTTATAGCCTAAGGTTTAAGTGAGATCAATTTCTAAATGCCCGGTTGTATCAACAACACCATTTTCCCCATCGACAAACAAGTTATTCGAGGAAGAATCTACAATTTGTGTAGGATTTTTCTGCTCCTGTGCAGAATTATTTGTACTGGTTGCAGTCAGCCAGAAATTTTCATTCAGCTCAGAAATTCCCAAAAGATTTTGAAAATTGTTAGGATTGGTGAATAAAGAGTCATGTAAATTTTGTTGTTGAATACCCGAAGATTGTGGATCGGATGCATAGATACGTTGCTGGTTTAAGCCAAGCTTCGGGTGATATCTAGCCAAATGAACACCCAGACTGTGCTTGTTCTTAAAGGTTCTACCGCACAAACTACATTTAGCTTCAAGGGACCCGTGTACTCTCTTCATGTGTAAGGAAAGGTACGTCAACTGAACCATTTTACCACAGACAGGACAAGATTTCATTCCTACACTCTCAGACTGTTGGTGACACACTGAACTATTTCTGGATTGAATGTTGTGGAGGTTTTCAAGAAGTTCAATTTGACTATCAAGCAGGTTACTGGTGCTGTTGTTGGTGGGGGTGATGTCTGTGTTGTTTCCATCTGAAGATGGTGGTTGATCGAGACGTCGATGGGTGTTGATCTGAGTTGCCGCCAATCCCTCCAATCGGAATAACACATCTGCAACAACACCAAATGATTGAGCTCAATTAGATTGCATGGTGAAGAAAAACTTTATCTAACTTATTGAATATCAAAAATAATCAGTCTTATTGAGCTACAATATCTGAAGTTATTGCAGATGCAAGAACAAAAATAAAAATAATAAAATAAAACTTACTTAGTTAAAGGTAGCGGAGAGGATTCATTTAGGCCCAACTTAAAGAAACTTCAATGCAACATAAAGAGTGATCCCGTCAGTGTATAAAAAAAATGTTCTGTAAATATAGTTCTAGAGGATATAATTAAATAGGAGTGGTTGTTAAGTGTTTGTGATAATTGTTGATATGAGTTTCTAATGAGTACCTATTCTTCAGAAATCTCTCACAGAAAGGACACTTAACCCTTTCCATTCCAGTGTGTTGTGTTCTCATGTGTCTTTTAAGGTGGTTGCCGGTGACTTTTTTAAGACAGATGGGACACTTTTTATAGACCATACCACTTCCTGAAAGTTCACCGTTACTAAGGGAAGTAATTTCGCTGCTAGTGAAGTATTCATAGGAATTATATTGCGGTACCGAACCACCAGCCATTTCTGAACCGTAGCCAGGAACTTCAACGAAATCATTCTTGCCCGAGAAAGAATTGGAATCTGAACCGAATAGTAAATTGTGCGGTGTCTGATAAAGTTGATTTTGACTGTTGCTATTGTTTAGTTGTAGCTCCAACTGTTCTTCAGGAGAATAGTTAGTTTCGGGTTTGAAATCGAATTTCTGGTGAAATAGAGAGCTTCTTCCATCATGGTCATCACTCTGTCCTGGAAAACAGAACGAGAGAGAATAATCAGACATGGAAAAGCACATCTCCATTTTACCAAACAGTTCCTTTTAGAAATATATATAAATTGGAACAGAGGTTTTCGAATCATGGTATCCATCGGCTAAACGCTTCATTTTGGTTATATTCAGTTGTGATGAAATAAACGAGTTTGGAAATTATTTAAATCGTGAATCATGAATGAAATAAAATAAAAATTATGACGAAGAATTACTACCTAAAAAGTTAAAATCAGATCTATTCGAAAGGCAGGCTCATCTGATTTTCACTAGGTTGATTTTGATAAGAAGTAGTATTATCGGTCCAAAGACAACCACCAGGATTTTGCAGCGCACCGGCATGTATTCTGCGATGCCTCGCATAGTTCTTAGAAGTGATGCTTTTCAGACATATCGGACACGTTTTCCTATCTGGATTGTATTTTCGATTATCTGCATCGACGTATGCAAGCATCTTGGAGTCGATTGTTAATATATCAGGCTGAGATTTTCCATCGATGGAATTGACACCAGTATTTGGTCTTATAAATTCAGCGCTAACTTCAACATCTTCGTTTTGATTGATACCGCAAAGATCTGGTTCAACTTTGACACAAACTTGTTCGAAAAAATCGGCAGTTGCCCGCGCATCTTCGGGCATTTGAAGTCGTACGTTATTGGAATAAGTAGCAGAAGTCATTTCCGGTGCGCTAAGATGGTATTCGTTAGTGTATGTAAGATTGGGTGCTTTGACATTTTCAGAGTACAAACAAGATGGCGGCGGTTGGTAAGTATTGTGAGGTGTGTTGCCAGATGTCGCTATTGGTGTATGTATAATGTTAGGGTTGGTTGTATCGTCTATGGACCAATTCTTCTCTCCAGCGAGGACTCTACCTGCTGGAAGAGAAGAAATGGCTCAGAGATGGTAATCACTTCCAACTCGAAACATCAAACCTAGTGAAAAAATGGAATGGTGTTCAATGATAAATTTAAGTAACTTCATTATTCCAAACAATTTCAAAATTATAAACATGTCAATGTCAAATAACTGCAAATATAATATTCTATCTAAAATATGGAAAAATTGGTATAGCCAAAGCAATTGCAAAATTAAATATATTTCAAATTTAAATCATACCAAAAGTAAATAAATGAATTCTTATTGAAAAACAAAATATCGGATAATAAGAATGTTTCAAAATTTATGTTATGAATGAAATTAACTAGTTTTAATTTATCAGATTCTTGGGAGGAATAAACTAAATTCAATTATATTGAAGATTGCATTATTCCACTCTTAAATTTTATATGGTCACATCATCAAAGTAGATTAAATTCAAGTAGAGCTGTAGGATACTAATAGTGCATCTCTCAAGTTTCAAACTTCTATTGACCAACAGCTTAGATATCAATTCACATCACATTAGTTCATAATAAATTGTGATACTTACTTACCATCAAGACAACGACATAAGAATAACTAAGGCAGCAGAACGAAACTCAATATAGTAGGCTATATAATTTCTAATGATATCGCTCATTAATTTCAATAAGAGCCTAACTCAAAAATATTCATTTTACACCGGACGGGTTTTATATTTTGGTCACCTGCTTAAATTAATCATAATCAACTTTTCTTACGCATGATAAAGGTTGAATAAAAAATAACATAATGGTACCTGTTCGTAATTTCTGATTAGGAAAATCCCAAAATTGGCTATTTTTGAGTTATGCCGTTTATCAAATAAATGAGCGATTTGTTCTTCGAATTTGTAGCAATATTATTTTAAAAAAGCTTAACTTCCGAGAGTTCTGAAATCTTGTATAAATGTAGAACAGACAAAAGAAAATGTTTTTGTTCATGCAAAAAATTGGCTACAACCGATAGAAAACTAACAAAATCGAATATTTTAGGGGGAAATTCAATGGTTCATATCAGCTTCATATTTTCATTTAACCCGTACATGGAGGATGGCCTTATTTTGGGACAGCAATCTGTAGATGTGGCACATCAACAAAGTTAAAAATGAGTAACCATGTACTGGTTAAGAGACGAGACAGGATTCACGGTAGAACATTGAGATAACCCAAATTAAGAGTTTAGTTTAGAAGTTATACCTAATTTATTTTGTTTGGAAAGCCATATTTTAGCCCATTTTTCAAATTCTCTTGTAGAATTCTTTGCTAGTTCAGATATCTAAAAGCAACTCTTATGTATTACTAAAAAGCACCTCTTTCTCTGCCAAACAAGCCCTACCATGTCTCTCTACAATAAAAACTGACGGAGAGAAAGCCTCAATCTTCCCAAAAGATGAGCAATCAGGAGAGACTGTAATATCTCTACCATCAGGTCATCTTGCTCCAGATGTAGGTATGTGTTAGACAAGCGACACATCCTCCACGTAGAAAAGTCAGTGCGGCACAGGTTTTTTTATTTGAGTTTATAATGTAGGGGTGGTTGGCATTTTCCAAATAAACTCACACCCCACATCTAAGGTTTGGGAGGGCTGATGTGTTCCTAGCCACCCCTCAACCACACTGTACGCGCTACAGACAAGTTACGACTGTAATATTTACAGTGTGTTCTACACACCTGTCGATGTGCTTTTGGTGAATAAAATGTTTTACAATTTATTGCTTTTCTGAAGAGTATCGATATCGATCCCCTTAAGTTACACGAGTTACCGGATGGTTCCACATTTTCGAAGAGAAGTAAAAAGAATATATATAAAAATTATCAACTACATCTTATATGATTGAAAATGTAGAACAGTCCGATAACTCTGAACATAGTAAGCATTCATGAAGTTTATTTTATGTATTCCTTTTATCTTCAACAGTATATCATATTAAGCTCTGATTATATTAATATTTCGTTATTTAATCATATCAAAATTAGGTTTTATATTAGAGTTAAGTTCTTCAGATGGATAAGTTATATATAAGTTATTAGAAAAACTAAGTACAGACAAACCCTGCTGTTATTAAACTCTGATTTTATAAAAGTTGTAATGAGAGTAAGGCATGACTCGAAGTTATTATATAATTGTAACTCCTTGAATATTTCATTTTCTGTGAGTTGGAATGAAAGAAAATGTGCTTGAGGGCTCGACTTGGCATTTATTGCAGCGTTTGCGATGATATAAAAATGAATGGTAAATAATAACAATTATTTATTTTTTAAGATGCATGAAAATAAGACAGTCCGATAACTTTGAATTTTCCCTACTGCCAAAAATATCTCACAGTGCATAAAATAGCTGTTTGTTCAATGCATCACAATTATATAAAACAAAGTATCAAACTAATTACTCACCTATACTGAGTGAGAGTTAAGCTATGGTTAAACTTTAATAAATTTAATTCATTCACTAATTTGAACTTTCATCAACGAGTCTTGTAATAAAAACCGCAATATACTCTAAGTTAAGCCCTCAAACCCATTTTCTTTGATTCTAACTCATAGAAAATGGATTGGTCAAGGGGTTACAATTATAAAAAAAATTCAAGACATGCCTCTCAATTATTACCTTTTATAATAAGTCAGAGTCATGATTTTAGTATTTGCCAAGCCCATTATCAGATTTTTTGGTGACTTTCATAATATTGATATGAATTATCCCTCTAAAATTTTCATAATATTGATATGAAATATCCCACAGAATTAAATATACGAAGATAAGTATATACTAAAGGGATTAAAGAAATCAGTTAAGATTCAAATTTGTATTTACTCAAACAGCATTTATCAGAAAAATAATGACAAAAAAAGTACTAAATTTTGAACGCAAAGTAAGACTGGAAATGTTATATAATTACTTAAATTACTAGAAATTAGTGGTAACTTCTCCATGTGAATATCAGAGGTAACTTTAGACACAGTAAGGCACTAGGGGTTAAGTTACAACTTATCGGACGATTATACATTTTCGATCAAAAAATTATATAATTAATATACTTTTACTTTGATATCCATGATGCCTGCACGTAACAAGGATACAAATTAAAATAAAAGTTGAATGATTATTACATAATATCTTGTGTTTATGATCAAAAATGTGTAACTGTCCAATAACTTAAAAAATACCCTAGATGTTGAAACTTGATGATATTTAAAAAAATTAATTTAAAAACCTTGATAATGATCAATTTAATTGAAAAAGCTGTCAATGAGTTAACAGATTATTTGAATTGAGCTAATCACTCAACTGCCAGACACTCCCAGCATTCGGAAAGTGGTTCTGTATCATAGGTCATAAAGCAATCCGACCTTTAGTTATTTCAGCTTTATCTTCACCCACTTTCCGAGTACTGTTCAGCATCATTTTGAACATTATAGGAAATTCAATTTCGAAAAGATATCAATTAAGGTAAATCTCCATGAGGAATAACATGACTATTCAATTATTTCACTAAGCAAATAATAAAAAAAACCTGAAAGGGAAGTTTAATTAGCTTTACAATTCACTAAATTCTAATCAATTAATTTCTTTATCTTTGGGAATTTATATCACAGATGGTAAAGTTTGTCGCGTATTTAAATATAACGAATGTGCCAATATGGAAGAGGGGACTACTGCCGTCAAAGAAATGGGACAACATTGGGACAACCATCCAGAAATCCGGGACAGTCATCCAGAAAACGGGGACAGTCATCCAGAAAACGGGGACAGTCATCCAGAAAACGGGGACAGTCATCCAGAAAACAGGGACAGTCATCCAGAAAACAGGGACAGTCATCCAGAAAACAGGGACAGTCATCCAGAAAACAGGGACAGTCATCCAGAAAACAGGGACAGTCATCCAGAAAATCAGGACAACCCTCCAGAAAATCAGGACAACCCTCCAGAAAATCAGGACAACCCTCCAGAAAATCAGGACAACCCTCCAGAAAATCAGGACAACCCTCCAGAAAATCAGGACAACCCTCCAGAAAATCAGGACAACCATCCAGAAAATCAGGACAACCATCCAGAAAATCAGGACAACCATCCAGAAAATCAGGACAACCATCCAGAAAATCAGGACAACCATCCAGAAAATCAGGACAACCATCCAGAAAACCGGGACAATCATCCAGAAAACCGGGACAACCATCCAGAAAACCGGGACAACCATCCAGAAGACCGGGACAACTATCCAGAAGACCGGGACAACTATCCAGAAGACCGGGACAATTATCCAGAAGACCGGGACAACTATCCAGAAGACCGGGACAACTATCCAGAAGACCAGGACAACTATCCAGAAGACCAGGACAACTATCCAGAAGACCAGGACAACTATCCAGAAAACCGGGACAACTCAATTTCAGAATTTTGGAGAATATCCTCAAAAAGATTAACAATATCGTAAGACTGTAGTAAATAACCCCTCCATAAAATAGATGCAATGTTGAAATACTACAAATTCAATGCAGATTTTTTTTAAATTTTAATGTTAGCATTCCATATGACTAAAAAGAACAAATTAAAATGAATGGAGTACAAATTTTAGCCAGGACTCGTCAATATGGAGTTTGTTTAAAAAGCTGCACGCAATAGTTTATTTGCACATAGGCACATTCGAGTCAAATCACACATTATTTTAACAATCAGGTATCTAATGAATAGAATTTTTCAGGATTCAACGTAGGAAGCATTCGTTTCACATGCAAAAAGAAAAACAAGGAAGAATTGGGAAATATTGCAACAGCAGCAACTCAAAAGAGAGAGAGAAGCTTCTGTATCAGTGAATAACTAGATGAACTAGTTAACAACACTTCTGCCAACTCCTGTCTGAAAAAGAAATCAAATTATTGTGAGAAAACGATATACCTTTCAAGATGGAACAAAACCTGAAAATAAGAAGTGAAAACCAGAACACAAACCACGAATATCATTCAATGATATAGCGACCAAACAAACCATCAAAGTCTAATGCAGTAACTTACAAATAGTCATTCAATGAAGACATGAACCTTATTATAATCAATATCATTAACTAACCATAGCTCTGTATTTTGAATACAGCGTCATTAAACAGAAGAACATAATAGCAAAATGGATGATGTCCATTTGGAGTAAAGCCGACCAAGAGGGAAAATGATCCTTGTCAGTAAACTCTATTATACACAGAGATGTCATAATGGATCTTACTTTCTATTACTATAAAGCAGTAGCTAACTGCTCAGTCATTTACTATACACAAATGGTAACTGCTACAACCACATGGAAGAAAAAATAAGCTTACACAATAATGTCTTTTCAAAGTTACGAATGGTAAGATTGGAATTGAAACCGTCACAAACAAACAAAATCTCAAGTGCTACAAACACAGTCCTAATGATATTAAACTAGAATATAAATAATAAAACCTATCAGTTGATTCAGAATCAAACAGCACCATTTTGTTTGTGTTGAAATGTTAATTTTAGTTTGTAGTAGATAGGTATATAGAGAGTGGTTATTCATTTGAAGATGTATGTCTTCAACTAAATACAATAAAAGTTTGTACAAAAATTACATAAGTGATGAAGATTCATCGCACAAAGTCATTTAATTTACTTGGAATAAATGGTAGATACAAGACAACAATTTCATCCACAACCAAGAGACTGAAGTTTAGAATAGATGAGGTTACAACTTACTTTAGGAAAAATGTCTCAAAAATATTATTAATTGGAAAGGAGACAACAAACCAAACAAAATTGAAAAATGCAACATACAAACCTAGTTTTAAAAGCAGGACAAGCGAACACCAGAAAAGAAAGCCTTCATTCAGCAGATGAAAATCAAATCGAATCAAGAAACCAATAAATATTCTTTTTTTCAAGATAGTTCTAGAAGGAATTGAGTAATCAAATAGAAGAAATTCTATGAAAGGAAATATTAAGAATATTTATCACATAATTAACAATGGTAACAATTATTAAACTGATGTCTTACGTAGGTACCACTCAGTAATGCCAATTATGTCATTCTAGATTAGTGCAATAGCATTATATAAATCACAACCAAAGCATAAATTTAGTCAGTTTCTAGTCTCCACAATCCTTTCATACACTCAAGTAACACTCAGTGACTCTAAAAATCACCCATTTTGTACATCTAATCTCAAGTTTCATAACCAATGTTAGCAAAATAAAAAGAATTTCCAGGGAGAAATATACATCACTGTATGCAAATGAAGAGATAACTACAATAAATTGCTAACACAGTTTGAAATAGGAAAGTAATCCCTAGACGTTGAATTACAAAATCTCAGAGTTTTCATTTGTCAATCCAATGCCATCAGACATGCTATGCGAGTTGTTTCTAGAGTGTATGGCAAGATCTGTAGGCTGTTCATCGTCCCGTGAGCAGTCTGTATCCTGACCAGCTAGCATGGTCGGCAAAGCAGGTTGACCCGCAGCAACCATGGTTGGCAAGGGGACAGTAGGGGCAGGTTGACCCGCCATTTGAACCACCGGTTGAGTGGGAGTGACGGAAGCAAGCGTGTAGTTCATACTAGTGGGGGAAGTGTTCAAGCTGACCAGAGAAGGGGGAGAGCATTTCATGTTCTCATTTCCTGCACTTTTTGGCCTCATTGGTGTATTACTAGCACTGACTGCCATAACAGCGGCGGCAGCGGCAGCAGCAGCCTTCTTCTGACACGAGGCAACACAAAGAGCAGTGTGTTCTTTGATGTAATATCTGTTTTTGAACTTACTTCCACAGTATGTGCAAATGAACTCCTCCCCACTGTGCTGCACTCGTTTGTGTTTGTTCAGGTTACTGCGAGAAGTGAATGACTTCTGACACTGCTCACACGTCAACCTGGCATTGTCTTTGTTGGTCTGCGCCAAAATGTGAGGACTGTGTCTGCCGTTACCGGCAGCTGCGGCAGCATAGGCTGTAGCCAGCAAAGAGGCTGCTGAGTAACCGTGTGGTATCCCGGACTCTTCCGGAGAGCTTTTGTGCACCCTGAGGTTGTCCGGGGAAGTGTAGGTGCCCTCAACTTTGGGGGAAATGGGGGAGGAGATGCAGTTGATGGGAGAGTCCCCATTCATTGTCCTATCAGAGGAATAAAAACCTGGAGATGTTTTCCTAGATGGTGTCCTGAAAGCAGAGTTGGTGTAAAGAGGAGGAGGAGGCAGGGAGGATGAGTTAGGAACTACGGAGGCGTAGGATGGAGGGAAGGACTTGGGGGAGCGCCTTTTCTTGACACGTGTTGATGTTGGTGTTGAGAAAGTGTTGCCAGAGAGGTTCAAAGGAGGTCTCATTGGTGTGCTGTTCAATGGAAAACTGAACAGGAAAGGTGGTGAGCCTGAAAAATTAAGCCAAGTTAAAGTACAAGAACGATGAATTTAGCAGGTGTATGTGATAAGTATGCTATAAATATTATTATCTTACAAAAACATATTTTATTGTAAACTATCGTCAAATAAATAATTATTACAATTTGAGTAACATTATTAGCTAATAATAGCATACTTATCATATTCACCAGACCGTTAGAATAAAATTCAATATTTCATTTATATACACTGTAAGACTAAAACTGAAAAAAAGGGAAATAACGATTTGCAGCAGGCAAATACCTACTACAAAACAAATATAATTTTGCAAGAAATAGAAAAAACCAAAAAGGAACCAAATAAAACAAAAAATTTCATAAAACAAAACAGAAAAGGAAGGGCAAAAAGAATGCAAATTTGAAATAAAGAAAAACTATGAAAGAAACTCCAAATTTTCCAAATAAAAACAATCAAAAGTCAACTGAAAGTGCTAATAAAAAGACATCAGACTCACCATTATTATTCCCTATGGCAAACTATGTTGTCTCAAACTCTGAATTTATCAATCCAGAGTATTATATTTATGGAAGGAATTAGTCTGAAAATTCTACACTAGAGAGTCACAATATATAAGATACACGTCCATTAGTTAAATGGATAGCAGACATAAATTGGAAGAAGCCTAAAACGCTGAAAAATAGGATTGCAATGTGAAACTTTTTGATAATTCAGAACTTACAATAAAAAAGATGGCTACATAGCCACAGTAGCTATTAATTTATTAAATTAGTTATATTTAAATTTAAGATCCTCCAAGTAAAAATTTCTAGGAATAATTTTGAAACATAGGCAATTTATTTTATTTTATAAAGATTTTAATACTAATATATATAAATGACAGAATTACAAGTTCTAAAATACTATTTTCATAACACTCACTATTATATCTTGGAAAATAAATTCTATAATTTCAACATTTCCAAGCGAGTTAACTATAGGTAATATTTTTTCCCCTGAAAATTGGTCATTAGCAATTTGTCGATTGAATATTTGTTGGCGGGAAAATGTGTTTCACTGCCTATTTTTTTACTATATTGAATAACATTAATTAACTAGTAACACTAATGAGCTGGTTATACATTCTACAGTATAAACTGTAAAGATTTCAAGTTAAATTATTTAAATGCTAATAATAAAGTGCAAAAACTGCATATGTATTTTTTTTAGAAAATGTATTTTTTTAACACATTAATTCAAACAAAGCAGCATCATGCTATAAAATAGTATTTGGCTATCTGGGAGTGTCAGTTTAAAACTTAAACTCTTATCAATAGTATTTTCAGTTTGACACACATTTTAAAATAAAACACACATAGCTAGTCATATATCTGTATTTTTGAATGGTTGATCTATTCGTATGATGATGGTGTAATCTACTCATAGCTCTGTGAAACCACATGTTCAGTGACCGTTGAATTCACCTTGTTGTTGAAGTTGGTACCGTATATTGTTCAGATGTTGTAAATTGAACATATGTGTGTTTATATGTATAAAAAATGTTAGCAGAGAAGTTAACTATCTTCATGTATTTGTTAGCTAATGAATAAATAATATTTGTATAAATCACTAATTTTAAAGATCTTACTATTTAAATAGCTATAGCTAGTTGAATTGTACCTAATACTTTAAAGATAGGAATTAAAATTTAGCATTCAAAATAATAAACCGTGTAAAATTTTGTACTAAGAGAACTTCAAATGTACAATCTCAGAAACTGATATTTCTATCAGAAAAAAATATTGAAAAATGGGCTTTGCGACAAATTGCCCGTCAATAAATTTTTCAGTCAACAAATTTTTGTAGCCAACTACAGAGTACCTAACACTACAAAATGGAATTTATGAGGAGAAACAGCACTATATATATACAGAATATATACATACTGTGTAATACCATAAATTTGGACAGGTATATAAAAGACAAAGAAAATACAAAGACATTTCAACCAACTCTAAACCAACATGTCAAATAAATTATAGTCTGTTTTAAGTTTTCTCAGAACATATAAGGTTCACCTCACATTTCTCTCAGAGCAAGTGTAACTACGACACTAGGGATGGGACCAAACCAAAGTTTTCACAGATAACGAAACCATGAAGATACCGATGCCCCAGATTTTCTTCGATACAGATACCCATCCGATACCTAGATTTTCTCAGATACTGATAACTAGATTTTCACATCACCATTACATCTCAACTTGAGATATGACTGTAAATTCAAACCTGCATCTTTGTTTTATTTGCATATATGTACAGTTGTTTCATTTGTTTTTCAACATATTTTTTTAAATTTTTTATCATAAATATGTAGTATATTTTTACAACTTATATATTGCAATTTTTATTACTTACTTTTCCTACACTAGTCTTATAAAGTATTCAATATATGTTGGGAGTAAATTCAATTTTATAAAAATTTAAAGTGTTCTCGTGCACCACTGGTGGTAGCTACATGATGCCGATGAGCCAGTAAGCTGAGTACCACATGTTGTGAACGATGCGGTGAAAGTTTGAATTCAAAAATTTAATAGTAATAACAGATAATAAATCATAATTTTATAAATACTAGTGGTATTGGCAAAGTATAGACACTTTTTTGCCGATATAGGGTACAGATACCAGAAAAATTGCCGATAGTGATACTTCATCCCATCCCTAAACTACACTTCACCTTTCTCTCAAGAGAAACTGTAACTACACTTCACACAGCAAGTTTAAATAGGTTTCACTAAACAGTTCACACATCACAATAGGTTATTCACAAAGCACATTTACGGCTCAAAAAGTAACTCCAAAGTTAATTCAACCTAAAGTCTATGACTCACCTTGTGAGAGTTCATCAGCACCTGCATTGCTTGGGGCACAAT
This sequence comes from Caprella mutica, assembly GCA_947561585.1. NCBI lineage: Eukaryota > Metazoa > Arthropoda > Malacostraca > Amphipoda > Caprellidae > Caprella > Caprella mutica. Next base: position 28,254 of record CANNZV010003086.1, read on the forward strand.
CTGCAACATTGGGGACAGAGATTGGAAAATGTAGCTAGTGAGTAGAATTAGTGATACAAAAATAAAAAAAATAAAAAAATATAGAGGTGTGTTTATTTGGATTTTTTTTAACATTAAATAAATAAAAAAGGCAACACAAAGTATTAGACAAACATTTGAACTTCCCTATAAACAACGTATATCGATTAAATTTCTTTTCGATTGCCTGGAATATCTAATCGATGGATTGTTCCATCGATTCGACAGACCGTTGTATGTAGGGTTTTAAGAGGTTATATTCTATATAACCAACATACTGCAGCACTAAGAATGTGAGTTGCTGTAGAGTCTGTTGCCTTTAGTTAGAGAAATGAAAGAGTGCTTCAAGATAAAGGTTTATTTTATTTTTCATAATTACATCATTAGATTAGAAATATCAAACAAAGGATATTGGGATAATACCAACACTATCTAGCTATATGGATACATTATAGCTAACTACTTTAAACAGAAAGAAAAAGAAATTGGGAGGTTGGTTCACTAGCTACAAAAATAAGACAAGTTTTATTGATTCCATTCAAATGATGGTTCCACTTAACAAGTTAATATTAAATATGGCATAGCAAGTGTTAGTTGAACCTCTATCGAAAATAGCATTCACAAACAAATACACTAAGAAACTGTCCACACATCAATATACGTATACAAAATATTATAGCGCAAGTTATGAATTATCGGAAAATTAAGCATTTTCGGACACGTACGGAAAAATTAAATCATAATTATTACTCAACTTATTCCAATTGGTATCCATGATACCAGCAAGTTTAATTTAATTGGTATCCATGACACCTGCATGGGTACAAAGTAAAATAAATTAAATTCTAAATTATTTAATTTTTTCCATGTGACCTAAGATGTGAAATTGTCCGATAATTCAGAACTCACCATAGCAACTAATTTACATGAGGAAATGGGTTGATCCGAGTGATCCCAGTGTTTGACCAGAGTATTCAATGAGGTAGCTAGTTAGATGAGAAGAGGTAGTTGTGAAAAGAGCCGTACACACGCAGGGTTTTCAAATCTTTCCACCAGACTTTTTGCTAAGCTCCTCCTACTTTTTCCACGAGAATATAGGAAAAAACGATAAAATTATTTATTTCAGTTGGAATCCATAATGCCTGCAAGTATCATGGATACCAACAAAATAAATAATAATTTCATTGTTTTTTCTTATGACTCAAAAGTCCCTTGGAAAAAGAAAGAGCTTAATGAAATTTATGGTGGAAAGACGTAAATTATCCTGCGTGTGTACGGACGGCCCTTTAGAGTACACATAGAAAACAGTACAAATAATCAGTCCTTTATTATTAATATTCGCATGGAATGAGAAAAAAGCTTTGAAAATATCTCAAGTAGAGGATTCACCTGATAAAATTACCTGCATTTATTTATTAATTCAATGTTATTTCTAGCGATATTATATTGTAAATCTGTAAAATTGAGAGCAAGCAGCTTTCAATTTAATGGTGAAAAGAAAAACACATTTGAACGTAATACAGTACTACAATTACTTTGAAGATAATATAAAAAATGTATACAATTAATAGTTTCTTTCCAACTGCTAGAAAATTATTCCAATAATAAGAAATATCTAAATTGATTAAACACTCTTTTTAAAAAAAATCTTAAACTATAAAGTTCTTAATATTAATAAAAAAATCAATTACCCACCTAACTTAGCAACAAATTAAATTATATATTTTTTAGTTCAAATGATTTTACGGGAAAAGTTAACTAGGTATTTACTGCACTTGGAAAATATCTTGATGAAATATTACAATATATTGCACAAAAATATAGACTGGAAATCCCAGTTGAAACCTATGAAGACTTTTAATTCAGCTAAAGAAATTCAGACTACAACAAGATTTTCAATGAATTTACCTAGAGCCTTAAAGGAAAGATGTCAACTTTTGGTGATCTCTAACAATATGCTTTTAAAATCACATATCCTAAAAATATTATAGACGGAGAGAATTAAACAGTTTTGAATGGTTCTAAAACAGCGGTAAATAGTATCCATTTCATTCAGCCTGTGATATTCTAAAGATACGATTTTAAAAGCATATTCTCAGAACATTAGTTATAAAATATACTATTACTATTCTTAATCAAGTAAATTATTTAAGGTAAATTACAATTAAATTCACGGTTTTATAATAGCACAGACTGCTAATTTTTGAAAATTGTTAAACATGGAGAGGGGAGGGAGCCAGGACAACCACCTAAAGGGATCAAGATGAAATGGCAGACTTATCATAACTACTAAAGATAATATACATGTATTTACATTTGGTAGCTTATATTTTAGAGGGGAATTTTAATCACAATTTTCTTCATTTTCCACATAACCTGGATTATAATAACCAGATTACTTCCAAAAACACATGTGATGCTCCTAGATATGGACAAATAGAAACATGGATATTACTTAACAAATTAGAAGTATTCCATTTTGCCACATCTTGGAACTCTCAAAATGTTTGGCTCCTAGGTGAAGTTGTAGTAGGGTTAAATACAAATTAATGGACAGTTTTCACATCATCAGTCATGTAAGATATAATTATTATTTTATTTTAATTTTAAATGATATCCAAGATACTAGCAGGTATCATGGATACCAAGTGAAATTGAAATTAAATTATCATTATATTGTTTTTTTGTATAAGACCAAAGATGTGAAACCGGCTGATAATTTCTAACTCACCCTATATCTTTGAAGTTAAAAATCCATCATAACTAGACTTCTGAGAGGAGTTTTGAAGTTGCAATTTATGATTACATTTAATAACTAAAGGAAATATTCCTTAAATCTAAATACATTAAACAATTAGACACCTGGTTTACCTGCATTAATCAAATTGTAACAACTTAATCCTAATACTAATTACTAATACCTGCTCTCGAAGTAGCATTTACCTGCACAAATTACCTGCAATAGCTTTCTGAATCCCTTAACATTAATACCTATGCACTAGAACTAGCAATACATAAACTTGCTCGTCAAGTTCAACAACAATTCACTGGAAAATAATTACAGTTTTGGAGAGGTGTGGAATGAATTCCATAATAGTTTTTCACAAGAATCCTAACTAGCTATTCAAAAGCGATGAAAAACTATCAGCAAGGATTCAAATTGCCTAAATTTAGTCTATACTGAGTTACTTAACTTTTGAAGCTTTCCGTATACTGAAGATCTAACCTCTAAATACAGTGAAAGCACGCACATCACTTTGTACACTACATTTCACTATAGTACACCAATCAACTTCAACAATGATATAGCGTCAATGAAGATTAGGCAGATTACCAAATATAGTTCAGAGTTCATTCAAAATTTTGTGCAGTTTAAATTTTGTACTTTCTGCAATGAGAGTTTTTCTATTTGTCTGCATTTGGCTGCTGGAACAGAGCAGTCAACAATCAATCAGACCACGGCTGATGCAGATGGTGAAGAGAGAGCTGATGAGGAAGCAGCACATTGTTCTCTTGTGCTGCTAACTGCAACTGCTGCTGCATGTGTTGAAGCTGCTGTTGCTGATGCTGTTGATTTTGTTGTTGATGCTGTTGATTTTGCTGCTGATGATGATGCTGCTGTTGATTTTGTTGTTGCTGCTGCTGATGCTGTTGGATAGTAGCTTGATGTTGGTGCTGCTGAGAATGCTGTTGTTGATGCTGCAAATTCTGAACAAAGTTCTGCTGCAACTGAGACTGTTGCCTTTGCATTCTCTCTTGCGTAACTTGACGTCCTTTCTTCAACTGACTGATTCTGACAGCCAGGCGTCTAGACTGATCAAAGTAGAGTTTTCTGAGTTGCTTCATCACTTCAGTGGCCATTGTAAATACTTCCTGCTGACTCTTGTTCACTCCTTTCAAATCTATTTGATCCAGTGACGGAATCGGCGTCTCGCAACTGGTGCTAGCTTCAGAATTGCCGCTCTCCTTATTCTGATCTTTCTGTGCCTGCTGTTCACGTACTTTGCCGGCAAGAACTGCCTCTGCCTTACAAACTCTCTTCACCAAACCGGGAGCTGCCATCTCCATGACCAAAATCTCGTGTTTCAACTGAGCGAGTTGTGAGCGCAGTGAATCGATGTTCTCAAATGTTTCTATGAGCCTAGAGGTTGCTCGCTGTCTCTTGCTCTTCCCACCCATTGTTGTGTAATTCTGTGTAGCGTTTTTACAGTAACTCCACTCTTTGGCGACTGAGCGCAAGAGCTGGAAATGGGGAGTGCCCTCCAGTCCCGTGTAGGCACTCAAAAGAGGTCCGGGGGATGGAAGTTGCAAGCATTCTTCAAGGAAGCGCCGAATCAGACCACCCACTGGCTGCTGACCACTGGCACGACTCAACCCTAGGGGTAAAACACACACCCATCAGTATCACTATAGAGGGAGTGAGTCGTGCTCTGCGCTGCAATTCTTTGAATAGCTAGCTACAATCCCGAGGCAATAGTATCATTATTTTGTTTTTTTAAATGCATTTAAGGGTAAGCTGAAATTATCGGTCAATTTCACATCTTTCGTCATATAAAAAAAAACAATGATACAATTATTATTTAATTTTCAATTACTTCAGGCATCATGGATACCAATTAGAATAAAAATTAATAATAATTGTGATGTTTTATTTCTTATATGACCCCACAATGTAAAACCGACTGATAGTACACAGCTTGCCCTGCTTATTATTACTCTGAAAGTCTCGAAGGGATTGATAGCTAATATTCCAATAGAATTCCATCGCAACAGGAATGCTGCCTTTCTCTTCAGTTCTCTTTGTAATTTAAAGTAAAAACAAATCAAATGAAATCTTCTTGAGCTCTGAAGTTAGAAGAAATTCGATGAGACACCGAATGGAATTTCCATTCTAACTTCATGCTCAGGAAGATGGATAAACTAAATGAAGGAAAAACTGCCAAGTTAATATGAGTGAAACAAATCAAAACAAAGATTCGTGAAGAGTGTGGAGCAAATTGTCCCAAGTGAAAGGCCAAGCAGTATCCAATCATTTCAGCGAATCATGGGTATCTTTTCAGTACTTCATGAAGAATGCTTGCATCGTCTACAAATTTTTATTCTTCTTACAGAAGGCAGTGTCCCGACAGATCGATATCGGGACTTGAGAAGAGCGTTTCACCGTCCAAATTTTCAAAGGAGCATGACAGTGATGAAAGAAAATAAATCAACAAAATAGCACAGAGCTAGAGAAGGAAGAAAGGCAGCAGACCCTTTAGCAGCCCAACAACTACAACATGGCACTCAATATACATCTTACGTAACATTTCATATATATCTTCAAAATTACCCCCAATTCACTTTCACAGTTAAAATGGGGTTTGGAGAAAATTTAGTTATTGTGAAACCTATTATTTTTCTTTGTAACTATGTTTTGTTCAGATAAACTGATTATTTACATTCTATGAAATCTCTACATCACAAACCAAACGGTTTTGATCATATTTGATGAAAAAATTCTTTCTCCTAGGAAAAAGCAAACTATAAACTTTCAAGCTTATAGGACACATTTGGTGGAGGAAGGGCCTAAGCCAAAAAATTTTATGATTAAGTTTTCAGGGAAAAGTTATCCTTGAAACTGAAATAAAATCTTATTATTTTCATTGCTCAGTCAGTATTTTATGTAAAGAAATTACCTTAATCATAAGTTATATCTGAGTAAAAAAATGTGGCTTAGACCCTTCCTCCACCGAACGTGTCATATATGTACATCAGGTGACTCTTTTCTACAATGTAACTATTTCATATGGGAGTTTTAAGTTTGGTTTATCAAGAGATTTAAATTTGCCATTGGAAATTGAAATACCGAAAAAAATTCTAAAAAGAATTGACACCATTGATGACTCATTGGCAATAGATAACCAAATGAAATGCAAGTAGGAATCCATGCATTCAATGCAAAATAGAGCATTGTCTAAAAACAATACTAATAAGCAATATTTTATTCAAAGCTTTAAAGTTCAGTGAATTATGTAGATAGCTACTAGATATTGAATATATGTTCGAAATTGTGAAGATTTATTTTTCTATTTTATCTTTCAACCACTTCCATAGAACGAAATTATTATATATTTCTTATATTAATTCTTATGCATACTAAATAAATAGCATTCATATGAAAGTAGAGGTAATTGGTACTCACCCTCTTGTGCTTTGATGGGAGGTGGAGGTACATAGGAGGGTCTTAAGGCTCCAGGAGGGGGTGGAGGTCCCTGTCCAGCACCCTGAACACCTCCCTCTGATGTAGACAAGCCAACCCCTTCTTTGAGGTAAGCCTCAGGAATGAACTGGTCTGCGTCCGTCTCAAACTCATCACACGACTTCAACTCCACCATCTCCTGCTTCACTGGCAGCATTTCAGAGTCGCTGTCGTTGGCGCTGTGTGTGGATTCTTCAATGTTAGAGGGAGTGTTGGGGGTGTCTAAATTTACAGAGCAAGCTAGTGTCGTTGGAGGAGTGCCAGTAGTGTTGTTGCTATAACTATTGTTAGTGGAACTAGAGTTGTTTAGAGTTGTTGAGGATGTGGAAGTGCAGGGGTTGTTGTTGTCTAAGCTTAGTCGTGGTCTTTTGGGGCTACTGCCACACTCGTTGGGAGTGATTGTGCCTGAGTTACTTAGGCAGGGGGATGAAGGATGTTGAACTGGCTGCATTGATTTCTGTTGAATGACCAAATAGAAATATTGAAGAAATAGAATGAAGCAAAAATCTAAAGAATCACATTCAGCTGCAAATTTGATAAAAATATGAAATATAGTTAAGAGTTACATGAAAAAGATATTAGCTTTAAATTGAATGAATGATCATTTAACACTTTTAGGTGAAATTAATTATTTCCAAAACAATCAGTTATTCAAGTTCCCAGTCTAATTAGCTATAATATAGACCTGCTCCATACCTTATCATCATCAGCAAGTCCTCTGATTTTGAGCATCTCTGCAGTCTTGAGGAATCTGGCCAGATGCTCCTGCACAACATTCACAGAGCCCTGGTACATGAAATCCAAAAGCTTCTCCAGGTCTGTGTACTTCACCTCATTGGATAGGATTATTATCGGGTGTGGACAGGGATTGGCCTACAACAGAAAATTAATAGAAAGTAAATTAGTATAAAAAAGAAAAGTCAAAGAGTAGAAAGAAGTGTCAGTTATCATATTTGGATAGTATAGAATTAAAAGCTATCATTAAAACTTTAATAGTATAGGCAGGTACTATTTGGATAGTATAGAATTAAAGCTATCATTAGTAGTATAGGGAGGTAGCACAAAATTTCCCATCAAGGTTACAAAATATTAATTACACAAGAGCTATTTAATATTAGATTAGACATGCATGTCCAACTATTTAAATGAGAAAATATAATCTAACTAGTGTACTTTCTCATTAAAAATAATGGGTCATCATCAATACCAATTTAATACCAGTTATTAGGTTACTTTTGATAAATTCAATAGAAATTTAAAATTAATACATTTTCTGCAGTCTAATTTATTTTGTAGATAAAATACACTTAAAAATTGAATAAAAACAGGGGAATTTAAATATCAAGTCAATATATTACCGTGCTTATCATAGTTACATTCTTCATGTTCAATATCCGTCGTGTAAAAGCGGACACCCACTAAATAAATAAACACACTACGGGTATTATTAGTATAGATAATATCATTTGTGTATATTTATTCATTTGGTGTCCACTTCTAAATAATACAAATAACATAATCATGATACACAGGATTATATTGATATGATATTCCAATTAAAAATTAAAGATATAGTTAATCTCCAACTTACCTTAATTAGGTTTCTAAAGTAAGGAGAGCAAGCACACAGAAGCATCCTGTGAGCTAACAGTTGCTGACCTTCACAAACTAAAGTGACATCTACAAAGTCTTTTTCATTCTTGAATATATCTAAAGAGGTGGCGAGGTTTGTGCTAAAGTTCTTCCATTGGAGGCGAAACTCCTGCGCTCCCCCACCCGGAGCAGGAGTCAAAGGGACCTCCTCCATAGCCTGCCAAAGGTAAGACAAAAATGATTAGGAATTACAGTTTAAGAGCTTTAATTTAGAACTAGGGTAAGTTACGAATATCGGTCAGTTTCACATCTTCGGTCGGATAAGAAAAAAGACAATTATTAAATAATAATTTTTATTATTATTTACCTCAGGTATCAGAGATTCCAATAAAAATTAATAATAATTATATCTTTCTTCTTATCTGAACGAAAATGCGAAACTGACCAATAATTGATAACTTACCCTAATACAATGATCCCAATTGGTTAATCTATCCAAGCTATGATAGAGTGTAATTGGTTTATTCATAGGAAAAATATTCTAAATTTTCTCCCTCCACTAAAGAGGGGGTGGAACTATTACTAAGTTGTCAAAGTTCATAAGAGTGGAATATCTTCACCATAGAGCTAAATTTTTCCTATTAAATAACTTAAGAACTGAATTCAACAGACTTCTCACAACACTGGCACTTTTGCCGTAATACTTGGAAACATCAGCACATTGATTTAAGATATCTAAAAAGAAAAACTTGACTCCCAAGTAAATTTTTCCACATGAAAACATCTTTATGCTTCATTGTCTAATGTATGACTCATATGCATTCTTTGAGACTTTAAATAGGTAAAAGAAGTTAATTAGAGCCATTTTCATGGGTACCATTTTTGGTGGAAATGCAAAGTTTTTCAATTGCACTTTAACACTATCTTGAATTTTCCACCTTTCAAGGTTCATGATGAAATAGATTTGTGATATAAAACTAACTGTTTATGCAGTTTGTTGCATATGCTAGTTTCTTGTACTGCACACTTCATGATTGTTTAATGACCTGACTGGCCAAGTAAAATAGAATGGCTCATAAACTCTCCTACTCTCTCCAAATAACCAAATTTCTCTCCAAAATGATCAAATTACTATAAATTCTCTAAAATAACAGGAGCAAGAAAAGATGACGGACTAGGGTCCGTTAACTTGAATAGTTTAAATTCTGTTCAGAAATGTTTACTAGGTTCATTTTTTTTACTTGGTTAAATTTTTAATATTTAACCAATAATTGGAATAAGAATATAATTTTGGAATCATAGATACCACATTAAAGGATTTAGGCAGAAGTTTTTTTCCATTTTTCAAAATGGATCACATTATTTTATCAATTCTTTCAATTAATAAAATATGCAAAATTAATGTATAATCATTAATATTATCATTTGAGGTTGTATTTAAATAAAATACTAAAGCAAATATTTGTTTAAACTAAAAATTATATTCTGGTCCGTTAACTTTACTAGCTTCATTTCTGGTCCGTTAAATGGTCTGTTTCTGGTCAGTTATCTTTACTTGCTCAAAATAACATTGTAACATAGGAGAAAAATAGATATTTCGCTCCATTTGTAATTGAAGGGCTCAAGATAACTCACCAACTAGCCATTTTGGACATGCTTTGTTACCTGGCTGGCTGGGGGGTTCAGGGGCAGCCTGTCCCCCTTACATACATTTTTTAATGTTCTATCAGAAATAAACTGCAAATTTACCTTCCCAGAGACCTCAAAGGCTCAAACCCACCCTGGAAAATTCCTCTGGCTAACAGATGAATTTTATAGGCTAGATGCTATACATTTTGAAGTTACCATTAATATATTTCTGTATTTTGAAGTTTGCAGAAATCCAACACAGTAATCAATTGATCAGAAAAGACTTCTTTATCCAGAGTTTCCCCAAACCTAATCTAACCGAAACTTGATTGCACTAAATCAGTATATCTCTACACCTGATCAGGTGTCAAAGGTACATTTGTAGTTTATTTCTTTTAGATATACTGATATATGTATATTGGGAGGCATGTCACTCCCAGAATCCCCCTGCCAGGTCTTTAAACAATCATGAAGTTAGCATAATAGAAGCATAGCGGCCAGGTAATAAAGAAAGTTGAAACTCGTTACTTTGGAGTTATTTTTGAGCCCTTGTTATTTTGAACCCTTTTGACCATAGTTATTTGGAACCCATCAATTGCAAATGGAGAGAAATATCTAATTATCTCCTAAGCTACAATGTTATTTAGGAGAGAATTTGTGATAATTTGATCATTTTAGAGAGAAATTTGGTAATTTTTGGAGATATGGAGATACAAATGGAAAGTTTATGAGCCATACATTTTACTTGGCATAGCAGATACAGAATCCAAGATTTTATTTGGTGGTAAATTCCAATGATATGTCGGCACCAGATTGTATTTCTTAGTAAATTCCACGGACTTGGCGGTGGAATTTTTATCAATTGAAAATAATATTCTCGCAGTCAGTGGATATTTAGCTATTTATGCCTATGATACCATTAATTTTTGGTGGAAAAAAGGGTAAAATGTTGATGGATCAGTCAAATTACTGGAAATTTATGGTGGATTTTTTTTTCAGATTTTTCAAAGAGTCAGTGGAATTTCATGCATCAAATACAGACTGGTGTCAGCAGATAATCAATTTTTCTAATAAAAAATTCGTGCAATGTCAAAGGATATTTAGCTATTAATTCCTATATTACCATTAATTTTAGTAGGGGAAACTGGAAAAATGTTGGAGGACTAGACAAATTATTAAAAAATGTTAGCAGATATTTCTCAGATTTTTGAAAAAGTCATGAGTTCAGTGCACCAAATACAAACTAGCAGAAGTCTATATATCAAAGTTCTAAACAGCAGAAATGTTAAAAGAGTTGCCTACAATTTTCATGACATAAAAATGATCTTTAATAATTCAAATTTAAATTAGGTAATTCATGATATTTCCACGGGATATTATCAGTATATGTAAAGTTCAAACATGAATTACATGATCATCACTCATCAGGTAACTGGCGAGTTTAAACTTTTAACTTCATAACTGCAGAAATAAATGAGTTAGAGACCAAATATACCGTGACACCCAAATGCGGGTGTGGTAACTACATTCGAGTGATTTGACTGCAGTACCTTCTTGAAAAAAAACCCAGTGCCATCTGGAGTTTCCACAAATGATAAACAGGAAAATTGCCAATCTGAAAACTGAAAAGAAGGCCTCTACAGAACAAAAACTTTTACAGAAATTGGGATTTGGGCCAATCTGCAGAAACTGGTAAAGTGTTCATAGAGATCTCTTATTCTGTTCGTAGAAAAATTAATGTAAATATAGAGATTTATTCAGAATTGTTCATAGCAAAATTAATGTAAATATAGGAATTAATTCAAAATTGTTCCGAGAGAAAATCCCAAATATCTCCCATTTTCTGCAGACTGGGATTTGGGCGCAGCCACAGGCTGAGCGGTCTAGTATTTAGTAATAAAGCATGACAAAACTCCAAACATTTCCCCTTCAAAAATAATATTCTAGCAAAGTCAGATTTTATGCTATTTATTCAGATGTTGCCATCAATTTAATATTTCAGTAGATAAATTCCAGTTGGCACTAATTTTGAGCAGCAGCTGAGCTCCTTCAATTGAAATATGAAAGTATCTAAAATCTATTTTTCTCCTATGTTACAATGTTATTTTTGAGATTATTTATGATAATTTGATCATTTTGAAGAGCTGGAGAGACAAATGGAGAGTACTATTTAACTTGGTATAAATTGGGAAAATGTTGGTAGATCAGCCCAATTATTAGAACTTGTTTATGGATTATTTCAGCTTTGTGAAAATTAGTGGGATTTGGTACACACCAAAGTCTCTAATTGACTTATTCTGTCTGCAGAATATGTGACATTTTTAACAATTTCTGTGCAAACAATCCTTAATTTCCTCTCATATTAAATATTTTACATGTATTTTACTGAGAATAGAAGCCAAAATAGAGGATTTCTTGGAGAACAGTAACAGTTTACCAGTTCTTTCTGTCTGGAGACTGGATTACCCTTATTCAGTTCAAAGTTAATTAATATAAATAGATATAAATTCATTAGGCTGTGTTTCAGTGTTTGTACTTTGTAGTAAAATTAATTTAAATACTTGCCATCATGCCATGTTTCAGAGGCAGGTATTCACAAAAATTTCACAAACATTCTGAGCCAAGCCAATTAGGCTGATTTTTTTAAGATTTCAAGTCAAAAATAACATGGGAACATAAGAATTAATTCAACATGTTAAGCCAATTAGATTATTAGACAATAGACATAGGTATCCAAGTAATAAAGCATGTCCAAACTCGCATTTTAATGGCGAGTTTGTGACAGTTATTTTGAGCCCTTTAATTGCAAATGGCGAGTTTTATCAATTTTTCTCCTATGCTACAATGTTAATTTGGAGAGAATTAATGATAATTTGATCATTTTGGAGAATTTGTTGAATTTTGGACCATGTTTCAGAAGCTGGAAAATTGTAAGCCAATTTTTGAGGCAAAATTTCACAAAAAATCTGAGCCAAGCCAATTTGGCTCATTTTTTGAAGATTTCAAGCCAAAAGTAACATGGAAACATAGGAATTAATTCAAAATTTAAAGCCAATCACACATATCTATCTGAGATTTGACCATTTCAAATCTAAGCCAATTAATTGGCTTTAACCGACATACTCTTAAACATGAATTTTGGAGAGAGCTGGAGAGACAAATGGTGAGTTTACGAGACATACTATTTTACTTGGATAGGTATCTGACTATCTGTCATCAGAGATTTGACCTTTTAAAATCTATAAGCCAATTAAGTGTTAAGTGATACATATCTAAAAGCTGAGCAGCCCAAGTAAATTAGTATGTCTCATAAACTCACCATTTGTCTCTCCAAAATTTTACAAATTCTCTCCGAAATGATCAAATTATCATCAATTCTCTCCAAAAAACATTGTAGCATAGGAGAAAAATAGATAAAACTCGCCATTTGCAATTGAAGAGCTCAAAATAACAGTCACAAACTCGCCATTAAAATGGTGAGTTTGGACATGCTTTATTACTTGGTGAGCAGCACACCACAGTACGGCGCACCAGATTACAGCGCACCACTGTACATTCTATTTGAATACATATTAATGATAAACAGAGTGAATTTGATAGCCTAGGTAATTGTCGTATAAAATTTATGTCTGACGCCTGACGGTACCTGAATCCAATGTTTATACTACACAGTTTAATTCTTTGAGATGTTTAATTTGGAATAGAAAATAAAATTTATCATAGAAAACTTTAATTTTAATTTTATTGGGTAACTATTGTAAACTTTCAGTCTGAGGTGTAAATAAAAACTTATCAGTTAACCATTGGGTAGATGTATCTGGGGGCGTGCCGCCCCCCGAACCCCCCCTGCCACTTGCCAGGTCATTAAACAATCATGAAGTGTGCAGAACAACAAACTACATAACAGATTTTCACATTAGGATCATTAATAGAAAGTACAGTGGTGCGCCGTAATGCTGTGCGCCGCTCAGCTTTTAGATACTGTTGAATTAACTTGCCAAGTAAATTAGTATGTCTCATAAACTCACCATTTGTCTCTCCAGCTCTCTCCAAAATTCATCAAATTCTCTCCAAAATGATCAAATTGTCATTAATTCTCTCCAAAATTACATTGTAGCATAGGAGAAAAATAGATAAAACTCGCCATTTGCAATTGAAGGGCTCAAAATAACAGTCACAAACTCGCCATTAAAATGGCGAGTTTGGACATGCTTTATTACTTGGGAATTAAGTGGCTTTAACTGACACACTCTGTAACTAACATGGAATACCTGTAACCTAGGTATAGGGATCAATTCAAAATTGTTAGTAGGTACTAGATAATATCCAAAATATCTCCGATATTCTGCAGACAGAAGTCAAAAATAATAATACTGAACTGAAGTAACACTGTAACACATGTCATATAGGTAATTCCAGAGTGGAATAATAACTCATTTCAGATTGACTAGTAACTCTGTTAGGAATTTAGAATGAACAAAAATTACTCATTTTAACCCTTATAAATGCAGAAATCAGTAAATTATTTTACCAATTTCAACTCCGCAGTGAAAACGAATGTAAAATAAGTCATATATGCTTCACAATTGGGCTTGTTGTGATGATAAACACCTCTGATGGGAATGCATGAAGTTTGGAGTAACTCTGTTAGAATTTATGTTTTCCAGTCTGGATAGGTATTAACTTTAATTGTGCTGTGGCCTGTGAAGTTGTGGAACACTTGTACCTATTGTTAAATTGTTAATCACTTCACAGGTCAGGTACCTAACACCTAGGTATATGCAATTAAGAGAGAAGAAGATAAGTACTATTTAAGTTTTAACTACTACCTAGTCTACTATAAAAAAAAATGCAGCAGTAGGTACTGAGCAATGCAGTCCGGATAAAATGGTGGAAAATTTCCAATAACAATAATACCTGCTTTGTTATTAAAGGCAAATGAAGTTTTAACGACTCATACCATATAAACATTATAAAACACCATTTAAGTTTTGGAATGCACACAAGAATACCCTATGATTTTCACAGAATAAAATGCTAAGCACTCGTCTTTCATATCATATTGCCACGAGCACGAGCTTCCAAACGTCATTAAATGGACATTACTAATCTCACCTTCCTATAAAATAAAGTCACTTAAACTAAATAGGTATCACACGACATCAATTTAACATATTTCATGCTGTACTGAGCGTAATTAACGTTATTGAAGGAAAAACAAAACAAATAACCTCACCTTCCTAAATCTCCAGCGAGTTTGGGATGGTTCCAATAATGTTTTGGGTTGCTTTCATCGATGAAAAGCTTAGTCTTTTAAAATAACTAAACAAAATGATTAAAATAATTTGTGATAATATTAAACTGATATACACTTTACATGTTGAGATAAATCACTTGCATCCTATATATACTATGTTTAGTGACCAGCACTCCTAAAGACCGTCCATGAACACTGTATTCCAGAGAGTTATTGATTCCATAAAAAGACGCGACCCACTCCAGAGTCCAACTGGAATGAATTCCTCTCCTCCCATCCTACCGCAGCTCACTCATTCCCACCTCCCTAACCCCCCTAATTCCCCAGTTTAAATAGTACTACATTTTTCTTTATCAATTAATTCCACTTGTACTTTTGACTATTCATTTAAAAAGTGGATATATGAGTTTTATTTAATCCATTTTAATATTATGATAAAACTGTTGATTCATTTTTATTTCTTATGACAGTTTAATTGATTGTTTATTATAATCAATCAATTGGTATAGCAAGCGTAGTAGTTGCTGGAAATATAGGTAACAACAAGTGCAGTGCAAAAAATTATACCTAGTCTGTGCTCGTATTGGATCAATATTATCTAGATATAATATTAAATCATAAATATAAAAGAACACGAGATTATAATCAATTATCATAAACTGGAACAATAAGAACTCAATCTCATACATATTAGTAAATTTAAATAAGTACCTACCTACCTATATAATATAATTTCTAATTATATTTGTATTATATTAAATAATACATACCTATAGGTAGGTAGGTATAACAATAGTATACAACCTATAATAAATAATTAACAATGCGCATTGATCAATGGTCATTTAAATATAATTTTCATATTTATAGCAACTTCATGCATAACATATTCTAGATAAATTATGAAAGTTCTGCCCGAAAAATCTGATAGGACTTTATTGAAGGGCTTGAAAATGAGAATTTAATAATTTCCATTTTTTTATGTAATCTTTTTCTTTTCAATAAATATACTTATCCTAATTTATTTGAAAAGGTACAATTTTTAAAATCATTTTAAACCATCAGTGCAATTTTTTCGCTAATATCTTTAGGTATAGTATACGTTAGGTAGGGTAAGGTCTCCTTGTATCGTCCCTCTCCATTTATCGTCACGTTTCAGTTATTTTCGTCTATAACAAGACTTAGAAACATTTCTATGGTTTAGGTATTTTACAAATCGATGCTCACATATATTTTCTATATTTTTATAAAAACTTTATATCATTTGAGCCTAATTTATAGTTAGAGTGTTAGTTTAACTTATGAGAGATATGACGATTCGGTACATTCAGGATAAACCTACCGAAAATGATTAGGTATAGAGAACTTGTTACGTTCGTTTTTATGCGTCAAAAAATTTATTGACAAAATAATGCTTAACACCATCTTATTTGTGCTGAATTGAATTTCTTAAATATAAAATCAGAATTCAATTAAGGCAGTATTATTTCATATAATTGGTGGTGCCGATAATTGGGTATCAATAAGTAGAATTTTCCATTTATCGTCATGGGGTGGCGATAAATGGCATTTTGATCAATTTTGAAATAATGGTTTGGAACAATTATTTGGTGATAAAATATCTTATTTCCCAATTTAAATTCAATTTTTCATACTTAGTGAGCTATTACCCATTTATCGACCTACCAGAACTTTAAACATGACGCTACTTGAAGTGGAAACTCGCTGTATTTAAAAATTCTAACTTTTTAGATAAATATTGGCCATAACTCATAAAAATATACGAATAATATTTTCATCAATGTATTTACCTAGAATAACTATATTATAAGTGACATTTCTTCGTTTGATTGATGTTTTCAAAAACGGCACTATATCAGTTCGAAACGTTTGTCAGTGACCCTTATATTTTTAGATATTCAATCCATCCTCTCTTGCGGTATCACGTTTATTTTTGTTGTGTCTTGTTTTGTTCCAGTCCATTCGAATTTAATTTGTTTAGCCCGTTGTGTATCATAATATTATTTAGTTTTTTTAATTGATAAAATATTTGTCCTTGCAGTCAATATCTAGCTATAGGCCGAAACTTTTTGAATTTTTGGCAAATGGATTAATACCTTGGATCAATGAGTACCATGTTCAAAAACCTATCATTCTATTTGTAGATGGACACAAGACTCATCTTACATTACAGACATTCCTCCTAACTGCACTCACATCTTGCAACCGGCATATGTTGGCATTTGCAAGCAACTCAAAAGCCTTTGGAGGAAAGCTGTCCACGATTTTCAGAGAGAACAACCAAATATGCTCGTTCGGAGAGTTGATGTTGCTCCTTTGTTAAAGAAAATATTGGATCAAATAAGTCCAGCTTCAATTATCAACAGTTTCTTAGCAACTGGATTATGTCCCTTCAACCCGGATAGAGTATAGATTATTCCAAATGCTTGGATATATCCATAGTACAAGATGATGCTGAAGAAAATCATATTGAAAAAAATGTTGATTCAATGCAAGGAGATCGAAAATACAAACATGCGATATCGGTATTGGAGGAGTAAGTTCCATCTCATTTGATCAGTGATGCAAAAAACAATCAAGGAGTTAGAGTAATGGCAAATCTTTGGAGAGATTTGGAACTAAAATTGGGAAGACAAACTGATGATGCTCCTACAGAAGCTACTGATATCAGCAATTTGGAAAATCTTCCCGAAACTGATAATCTTGATAGTTTTAATTAATCAGTAACATCGATTCATTCATTATCAAGTGATTCATTGTCATTTTCTGATACAATTCCAGTTTCTCCTAATAAAACTAGTAGCTCTGATGACGTTCTTCCAATACCACCCATTTTCACCCATTAGAACCACTACTGTGAAAATTAGACCCTTCTACTTTCCCGAAACAAGCAAATAATCTCGACTGTTCCCTTCATCTTTGGATCAAATAAAATTTTCGATCAATTCCAACAGTTTCTTCAACAATTTCCAAGTCTCATCAAAAACCATCAACTTCAAAACAATCTAAATCATATGATCATGTATTCTTTGATGGGAAAATTGAATATAAAAAACGAAAAGCACCAGAACAGTGCATACCGTCAATGATAAGTGGGAAACATTTCAGATCAATGGTTCTTGAAAAGGTTAAAAAAACAAAGCGCTCCAAAAAAAATGCTAATGAAGATTGGATGTGCATTTATTGCCACAGGTTGTGTGTGGTCTAACGATGGCAACTTAACGGAAGTTAAAACCTGGGTTAAGTGTGAGATGTGCCAACTAACAATGCATTTCCAATGCATACCACAAACACATAGAAATGAAGTGGGCTTAGATGCTGCTTATCTGGAAGATTTGGAATTTGTGTGTGAGGCATGCACCCTCACTAATTAATGAGTCTATTTAATATCTGTAATAATAAATAGATCCTCTAGATTCTAGAATAATGATTCTACTTGTATTTTCTTCATGGTTCATCTTTATATTTATATTTATTTTATATTTATTTATACACATATCTCTCTATATTTGAAGGTTTTCAAAATATTTGTAAAATATCTATTTTCGTTAACTATATTATTTCTAAAAGTTATGTATTTATTTTTGAATAGACAAAACAATACAAACGTATCGTATGATAAAAATCAACTGATTCTTGAAGGTAATAAAAGTAAATGCATTGCTATTATTCATGAATTTTTATTTTGTAATAACTTTTCATAATAAATTACTATTCAGATTGTTAAAAAACTGAGGAGGATATTTTGGAGTGCTTACTGCTTACCCATTTATCGTCATGTATCGACACCTGACGATAAATGGGTAAATAACATGTGACGATATTTGGTTTCAACATGACGATAATTGGAGTTTTTCAGAAAAAATATTTGATTCAATGTAGATTAATTTATACTAAATGAATTGCATAGTACTTTATATGGTTTAAAAGATTTAAATTTCATCTTTAAGTTGGTTCTGTCGTGGATGCATTAGTAGAAAGGAGAGTTACACAATAATAATAGTTTTGAAGGAAACCTCTTAAGTGGCCGATAAATAGAGACTTTCCCCTAGATAGCCTACAATTCACAATAGTATATATGTATAATTGATAAGTTAATTACATAACAAACAATCAATCATATTGGTAATGATAGCTCGTGAGGCTTTCAAAAGACTGGCAATCACACGGTGCAATAAATATTGCCACTCATTTTAATTTGGTGCTAATTGATGGTAAGCACTGCAAGTTGATTGCTAATTGTTAGTTTCTATTGATTTAGTAATTAATTGCGCTATGGTCGAATGAGAATTGTTCACCGGACTCCATTGACAGTTTTTTTTTCGTTTTATGATGATTAGGCTTAGGTATATTCAAAAATAATGATTACCTAAATAATTAATACCTAATAATTTGATTTTACATTAGGAGGTAGGCCTATATCCAAAAGATGTATACATGTAACATAGAACCTAAGATTTGTTTTCATTAATTATTCATGTAAATGAATATCATCAGCAAATAGGTACATAATAGATAAAAAGAGGGGAATTTTGTACTTTCAACTCTCTCAACAATAATAATGAATACCTGCAACACCTACTTGTTTATGATTTCATTCTATTTTTATAAACATATAGGTACCTACTATATAATACGATAAAATCTCATTTTTGTATTAATTGCATTTTATCATTGATCATTAAAAATAATTTTCAATTCGCTATTTTAAAATAAAACCTTATATTGATCGATGGCAAGTCTCGTTTAAAAATACCGACTCTTTATCTAAATTCTCCCTCCCGTGTTCGTGAACATATATTTAAAAGGGTGAGAGGGATTCGCGCACTGGAAATCAATATTCGAATTCATGTTTCGCAACCCTCGTCCTAACGCATGATATATATTGCGAAAATCAATACACTGCACGCACGAACAGACACACACAAGCACGATGTACCAATTAGCAAAACATGGCGCTTGTGACCAACTTCAAAGAGTTGTACAATTTATTAGAAATGAAAATTCAAAAGAGCAAATTTATTTCAAATAGAGATGATTTTTTTCTTTCTACTATGAAATATGGGGTAAGTTCCAGGTTATCGCACGGTTCTACATTTTCTATAATAAAAGAAAAAGAAGGTATGGAATAATAATTATTATTTAGGTAGCCTAGCTCGTTGAATTAATAATTATTAATCCTATATTCTTTTTTCTTTATGATCGATAATGTGGAACAATCCAATAATGCGTAACTTACCCTACCAATCCCTTTGTATAGGATAATACAGTTCTGTTTTTAATATAGCCTTTTATTTTAAATAACCTTTTAGTTTGAAATTTAAAAAAAAAATAACTTAAGTTAATTCAGTTGCAATTTGATAGCAATATTAGAAAATATTAATTATAGGTAAATAAATAAAAATAAAAATTCCTTTAAATACTTTAAATATATATAATTTCTCCTCCAAGTCATACATATCAATAAACAGGTAATTTACGTACGCTTCAATAAATGGTTTCATTAAACTTTTATTTAAAACCATGAGTGTGATTGTATGCATGTTTTTTCAAAGGGAATTTAACCATAGATTATAAACCATGGCGTCACTCAACCACATATTGGGCATTCCGATCAAAAAATTCGTGGGAAAATATCGTCTGTTGTGGAATGCGTACCTAGGTACACTTATTGATAAAAAATATAGTTTGTGACTTATAGTAATATAGTGACTTTTATATCTTTGCTTTGGATTATATTTTATGCAATATGATAGTTTTCAAATAACCTTATTATTTTCCTATAATAGTTTTTGTTATGATATTTAAGGTGATGATAGTACCTACCCACCTTGCTACCTACCTATAAAACCCCAGCCTACTTACCATTATTTCGTTATGGCATTTTTTTCTCACGTCAAGAATATTTCGAATTCATATATTTTTTTTTTTCACATTGACATTTTTTATCCTGTATATTTATATGGTTTAGTAATATTAAGTACCTATTTATTATTAAATCATCTGATAAGTTCAGCGTGTCTATTTTATTATTGTAGCTACCTACCTATGTTCCATTTTAAAGGAAAATAAAGTTTTTTTCTACTTCCGCTGAAATGACCTGGTCAAAATGGTTCAAGTTACACGACATATTCCCGAAAGGTCGACTGATTTCTGTTTCGACTTCTCAGGTAGAATGTGGAAATGGAGCATTCCCTGCTGACATACACTGTATGTGGTCTACATAGTTATCGACAATACAATTAGGTAGGTAGCACCAGCATAGGAATTTATCTAAACATGTACCATTGAAGAAAAAGAGTCACTGTGATGATGTATTATCAGAGAAAAGAGTCACTGTGATGATGTACTATCAGAGAAAAGAGTCACTGTGATGATGTTACTATCAGAGAAAAGAGTCACTGTGATAATGTACTATCAGAGAAATGAGTCACTGTGATGATGTACTATCAGAGAAAAACAGTCACTGTGATGATGTACTATCAGAGAAAAGAGTCACTGTGATGATGTACTATCAGAGAAAAGAGTCACTGTGATGATGTACTATCGGAAAAAAGAGTCACTGTGATGATGTACTATCAGAGAAAGTAATGTATCACAGTTTCCTAATTTCATAGTATTTTCAAATTTTACAAATTTGTCGTTTTGTACCCAGAACAATTTTAAAATACCTTCTAGAATTACAATTAGTAAAGTATATTTTTGGAAATGTGAAATTATTTTAAAAAATTAATACATATTCACTTTTCTTTGACTGTACCTCAACAGTATTCGAGTCACAAAGATTATCCAATGAGCGGTCAGTTTTCAAAAACGCGGGGCACTCTGACCAATCACAGCTCTTGTAAGCGCTCAAGCATGTCATCCTCTCAAATGCTAATCCTATTATTACTTATCAAGTGAGTTTTTGTTTATTTGAAGTTGGATAAATAGGCATTAGGTATTACAAAAACAAAAAGCCATGAAAAAACTGAGACGAAAACAACAAGAAGTTTGAATGACAATGACATCAATTAAACCTATAGCTGATAATAGTATATTTCAAATATTGATAATTAAATTAAGCAAATTGTCAAAGTAAATAAAAAGTACAATATTCAAAATGTTATTAAATGGATAAAACTGTAAAAAGAAAAAATAAGTTTAATAGACATTACATTTAAAACCATCCAACACTAAATGAACTAGAAAAAACCTCTTATTCCATAAGCGGAACTATGATAGCCAATCAAGTGCAGTCAGTATTCTGATCTAATGACGTAATATCTCTGTAAACCAATCAGATGTTTCGATTTAAATTACACTGTTGTTGCAGTTGTGATAAGAATTAAATAATGGAACTATTGAACTAAGTCGCCTATTGAATCTAGGTAGCATTCCTTATCACAATACTAGGTTGCACCTGCTTCTGGTGCAGAAATATTTAGCTTTTTAGGTACCTAGTTTATACCGTGTGAAAAAGTTATAGTAACCATTAGCCATTAGGGTATTTATTATAGGTACAAACAGCTGATCAACCATAGAATGCTGCAATTTCGTGAATGCTTTCATGCGAAATGATGGAAAAAATTGATAGGTACATAGGAATGAATACAATATGAGACAATTTAGTTTGCAAGTGTTTTTATTATTTTGTCCATCACCATTATTGGAGATAAAAAAAAATGAAATTTTACATGTTGTGATTATTACTACAGAAATATATACTATATATATTAGTTTGTTAATATTATTATATTAACAAACTTTACAAAATATTAAAAATATATTTTAATGCTTTTCTAGGTAGTAATAATTTATAATGCATTAGTGACCTAGTTCCGAGTTATCGAACTGTACTACATTTTCGGTCATGTAGAACAACTTACATAATTTAACTGATTTTTTCCTACATGATCGAGAATGTGGATCCGTTTGATAACTCGGAACTTACCCTACTTATTTTTTCTATAAGTAATTCCAATCCACACAATTCCTTTCCTCCGGAATGGGAACCAACCGCAGCCAATTCCCGAATTCCCTGTACAGTATTTGTAATCCTGTGACCGGAAACTGATATAACAATGACTCTAGGGTAAGTTACGAATTATTGATCAGTTTCACATCTTCGAACATATAAGAAAGAAATAACGCAATAGTAATAATTATTTCAGTAGGATTGATTGAGAATAATCAACCAAATAAATATTATTATATAGTACCTAGTTTTTTCTTTTATGTCCGAAGATGTGGAACTGACCAATAATTCGGAGCTTCCTATATTGAAATACTCTGGAACAATGTTATTAGGACAGTGTACCCAGGAAAAATGTTATGGTGGGTACATCGAGGATTATCATGGGAAAACTGAATCTCCTATCGGCCTACCATAATTTGTTACTGAATTGGATTAATAATTAAAATTATTATGACAAAGAATATATATATATATATATATATATATATATATATATATTATTAAAGCAAAAATGTATTATTGTACGTAGGTATATTAACAATAACATAGTTATAATTATTAATAATTTAGGTATATATAAATTTTTAGATACTTTTTATAATTTAAGGAAAAAGTAATTAATTTTTATAGTTAGGTTTTCGAAAATATTTTGCTGCTTGCTCTACATCAATTTATTTACGAATGTTAGGTTAAGTTACGACTTATCGAACGGTTCCATGTTTTCGATCATTTCAGAAAAAGTATATATAATGATATTTAAGCATTAACTTTTATTTATTTTTTACATGATTGAAAATGTGGATACGTACCCTATATAAATAGCGTAAGTTCTTAATTATCGGTCAGTTCCCCATTTTCGGGGAACCATAATAATATTTTTTTTTATTGGTATCCATGATACCTGTCCGAAAATTGGGAACTGACCCATAATAATTATTAAAAACTTGGCCTAGAAGTAATTTAATTTTTTTTTCTATTCCATTCATTATCAAACGCTCTAGTCGAAAGTGTTACTATTTTTTGTTTTTTTTTAAATTACACTAGTTTTCCATAATAAAACCTTTGATCTTTGTATGTGATCAGATACACTTTTGAGTACGTACTTCTTCCGCCCAAACGTGTATTCACCCTCCTAAACTTCTGCAAGACCTGACAATTCATAATTGTTTAGGTTATTTTATTTTTAAATATAACATTTTCCCATTACATTTCAAATACAAATTAATTTAATTTAAAGGATTTTTTTCAGAGATTTTTTTGCTAGCTTTAAGGAGAATTTTTCAGGGTTAATCTTTAGAAGAAAAATCTTCAGGGATTTTTTTTCCAATTTTAAGAATTTTTTCCTAGTGGTTAGGTTTGGTGGGTGTTTGGATGTCGTTACTTTCTTGAATTTGTTACCGTTTCCGGAGAATCTTACGTAGATATCCTATTACGTACGTATATCCTGCACAGGACAGATGCGTTTGGAAGTCAAGGGAGAAAAATAGAAGTGATCTATGTGCTACTATTTAGGATTTTAGGTCATACGACCTGGTGTAGAAAAAACGTAGAAATGCAAAAATAATAATATCCCTAATAATAATAACGAAAATGATATAATAAAAAGCTTAAACCCAATGGAAAAATAATTGTAATAAATAATTGAAAAGAATGAACAAAAAATATAATCTTTCGTCGGGTATTACCGACAATATATTATGAAATTAATTTGCATACTTTTATAAAGTTAGTTTTGAGTTTTCAATCATAAAAAAAAAATTACTAGGTACTAAAATAGCGATTCAAATTACTTATACTTTCTTATGTATGATCGTAAATGTGGAACGGTCCGCTAACTCAGTACTTACCCTATAGAGGTTACTAAATTTATAACTGTTTATTAATTCAATATTTCGCCCCACCATTGAATTTGTTATATATATAGTAGGTATACACTTTTTTGCGAATAAATGTATTTAATATTTAGTAATATTTTAATTATTTTTGATAATTGTTTTCAATATTGACAATAATTATCAATATCGATATTTATTATTTATACAGATTATACTTATAATATCGTTAATTATATTAATGCATGTAGATTCGTATTTGAACGATAGTTATCATTTTTAACTAATTATAATCGATATCCTATATGAGGAAAAAGTTCCGTTATAGATGAGTGTATGCTAAAAAGATCTATTTTTATGATGTTAAAATAAAACTGAAACGATATTAATAAACTTAGAAAAAAATTCTTCAAATTATTTTTTTAATCAAATTAATATTGCTGTTGAAATTATCATAAATTGTTCTTTAGATTTATAAAAATTAAATTGAAATATCCTTTCATAGAAAACGATCATAGTTTTCTATGAAAGAATAATGTAGCTACAACTAAAATAAACAAGTACTGATTCATCGGTAGGATCGCATTATCGTTTTAAATATATTTAAAAATTAAGAATCTGTCTGAACGATGATGGGATACGAACGAAGAAGCAGAACTTACCCAAAAATGAATAAACTGTAAAGGTTTAAATAAGACAACGTTTTTATGTATTCAAATAATTTGAAAATTATATATTTTTATATGAATACGACTAGAGAATAGAAAATTGTCACCTGTTTTGTGAAATGCAAGTAATAATAGAATTAAAATGAACATGAAATATTTCAGTATATTTTATTTAGCTCTACACATTTAATTTCACTGTTAAATATAAAAAAAATGTTTACGAGACAATTTGACCTTATCTATTTGCTCTACATCCTGATAACATTGCACTATCGGGCCAACGTCGGTAAACGTTGGCAAAGTAAAGGCACGATCGGGCATTGGTACGCCGGTGTTATTACACACGGGACCAATGCAACGAAACCGACACTGGACTAACGGTTGCCAAACAGTACTGGACCAATGAAGGAAAACATTGGTTAACCAATCCAGTGATTTTTTGATGTACCAGTATATTTATTACACAAGTGTACCGGTTCTATTTGGCAGTTATCGTCAGACAATCAGAGAAGTTAGGTGCAAACGATCTCTTCCAACTTCAATCGCACCAAATAGCAATTTAATATCCTCAATTAAGTACAGGCAGGCCTCGCTTTAAGTACAACTCACTTTAGTAAAAGTGGTCCTTATTTCGAGTCATTATTCGAAATAAGAGCCGTTCGTAAACATAGAAAACGGAGACAATTTTCTGTGATTATTTCACGGTAACTAAAAAAATATCAAAATTATAATCCAGATGAGGTTATTAGAAGCAATTGGTTCAGAAATTCAACATGTCCCATTTTAGGGTAAGTTCCGTGATATCGCACGGTTCCATATTTTCGAACACGTAAAAATCTTTATATAATAATCATTATTTAACTTTTATTTCAATTGGTATCCATGATACCAATTGAAATAAAAGTTAAATAATAATTATATTATTTTCTTTTCTGACGTGTCCGAAATTATAGAACCAACCAATAATTTGGAACTTAGTACCCTACTACCAAAAATATTTCATAGAGCATAAAATTGCTGTTTGTTAAATGTAGCACAATAATTATAGAAGTCTAAGTATCTATTAATTACCCACCTATACTGAGTGAGAGTTAAGCTACGGATGGATTTTAAAACATTTAATAAATGCACGACTTAAAACTTTTTCATCACAGTCACAAACAATGAAAGACTGTATATTATTAATAATATGCTTATATACGCAGTACTTTAAGAACTCTAAAACAAATTTTATTTCTATAACTCATAGAAAATAATATATAGAATCGAGGAGTGACAATTATAAATTTTTTGTTACCTTTATTCGCTTTAGTTACCGTTTGGTAACTAAACTGAGTCGTGATTTGATAACTAAAGCGGGGGTTGCCTGTACAGTAAAACTCCTGAGTTATGAAGCACTGGAGTATAATTGAAGGACCTGAATTATGAAATACACTTCAGTTTTGAAGAATTTTCTGTTTAAATTATTGAAAATAATAAACGTCAAGCTATCCCTCAATAACTATGGCTTTCTTAAGATATTAATCATAGAAAACTATCTATAGTGCACCAAAAATATGAAGTGGCTCTGAGTTTACGAACTCAGGAGTTTCACTGTATTCAAACACTGTTCTATTATCAATGAATAAAATATTTCTACTATTTTCATAAAATTCATATTGTAATGATGTTTTGTATAGTAAATGTTATATTTACTTTTCTGTAGAATTATATAATTTCCAATTTCCAAATCTTCACTGTTGTTTTACAGGCTTAATTTGCCTCTAACTTAACCAAATTTATTAACTATTTCGTGAATATATCCTTTTATCCTGTAAGTAAAAAAATTCTTTAACCTTTCAATCCTAATACCCATCAAAAATACTAAACTATTTTAGCTGTAACTCAATTATACGCTATATATAATACTGCGGCACACAGCAGTGCCACCCCAGTAAACACAGTCCTTTCTATTAGCGATAACGTTGCTAGTTGTAGCGAAAATCGGAATTGCTTCGAAATAGATAGCTATTAGACATCCAATATTATCATAGAAATAGCAATAATAGCCATATATATATGTATCTTAAAGGGATAGTAAAGTTAAAATCAAACAATCGCCAAATTTGTTTTAAATCGATTCAGAATATTTTATTGTAATATTTGAATGCTCGTTTATTTTTAAAATGTTCATATAAAAAGTATATAATAAAATTAGCGACACCTAGCGGAAGTATTACCACTCATTAGTATGTACGTGAGTATATTTGTTGTTTTCATATTAATTTATGTATGCAGTAATAATTTAACCTTTTTTGCGTTAAAATGGTTAAAAGCATGAATTAAATAGTTAGAAGGATACTCGCACTTGAAAATGACGCGAAAGTGTGACGTCACGCGAGTCATGACGTCACCTGGTATGCAGATACTCGCATCGGAAATATTTGGTTATAGATCTTCATGAAATAACTTTTGATTACTTGGTCAAATAGATAATTAAATGCATCGTAAATGTTAACATATAATTATAATTATATAAACAATGTTACATAGAGCATACGCCATATCAAGTAACCAAGAAATATTCCACCACGAGGTTCAAAAACTAACGCAGCTTTTCACCAACAATAATTTTCCTCAATCCATAATACAGAACGAAATTGCATCATTCTTGAGCAGGAAATCAACCCAAGTTGCATCTTCCACCGACCAAGAAACAATCAACTTGTTTTATAGAAACCAAATGAGCAGCCAATACAAACAAGAAGAACAAAATCTCAAAAAAATAATCAAGAAAAACCTTACCCCCAAGCCCAATGCAAAACTCAAAATAGCCATTTACTATAAAACCCGAAAACTCTCCAATCTACTCATTAAAAATAACATCCACAAAGACAATAGTAACAGCCACGTAGTATACAAGTACTTATGTGAGGAGTGTCAACCCTCAAAATACTACATAGGCTATACCACGACAACTCTCAAACAGCGTGCACTTTCACACACTCAAAACGGCAGCATCAAGAAGCATAATATTGAAGAACATCAAAAGAAGATAAAAACTGCAGATATCCTCCCACTTATGAGCATCCTCCATAGACCCACCAACAAATCCGAGCTACAACTTGCAGAAGCATTATTCATCAAAAGCGAAAAACCACCCATCAATAACAAGAACGAAGGCGATACAAGAATTCTACATATATTTTAACAAACATCGCCTACCTGATCCTAAAGTTGTCATTTCTTGCTCCTCTTTCAGTCATTTAAACTTTCACCATCATACAGTTAACATGTGTCCCTTGTACTCAGTTCCATATTATTTAGTTTGCATTTTTTATTAGTCATTCCATATTATAGTATTTTTTTTTTCTCTCTCTCTGTCATTCTTTCTATTTTACAGTATGTGATTCACTTTCTTTTCTCCTCTATAATATAGTTTTCATTATGTCAGCTCTCATATTACCGATCAATTTACATTACCGATCAATTTACATTACCGATCAATCCACATTACCGATCAATTCATATTACCGTACAATCTATATTATCATTTTTTTTTCTTTACTTTATACTTTTTATTTTCCATATTCAATCCTGAAATAACTCAATAATTTAGTAAATTCATTCATTAACTATATATTAAACTCTTCATGTTATTTCAGATAAATGTTTTTAGCCTGATGATGAAAAAAGTATTTTTTCGAAACGTTGCAACATTTTAACTCTTGTCATTTTTTTTTAATAAAAATCTTAAATGCCCACTCAAAAGTTTTTAACCATCTGGTTTTCGAAAATTATTCTAAAAATATCAACTAATGAAATTAAACACCTATTCAGAAACTTGGAAAAAGCATCTATAAAATTAGTAACTCTAAAGGCTCATCGACGTTTCAATGAAACTTGTCTCAATAATAACCTGTTGCCTTCCTACACTGATATAATTATATATATACCTAATACTGAAATCATTTATTGAATTTAGCTCAGATGATATTCAATAATAATTGGATTCGTGTCGACTACGATCGATTGTGTATTCTCCAACAATGATTGAAATTGAAGAACTAAATAGAATAATTTCTGATATAAAAATGTAGGTATACGACTATTATTCACGATAAAATCGATATGGTGAAATATATATAATCAATATTTGTCGGCGAATTTCTTCAATTAAGGAATGAATGAAAATCATAGATCACTAACTTTATATTGTTGTTCATAATATAAACAAATTAACAAAATGAATTATAAAAAAGAACTGTATAGAATAAAGTAGCTAGTAGCCGTATTCTGAAAACTAGTATTAAGCTACAGAAAAGCTAGTATTGAGCTACAGACTCAAAGTAAACAATACAAGAACCTTCAAATCGTATTCCAGGTGACGTCACCTTCTTTTTCTTTGTCGGTACTACTGTCGAGTGCGAGTATCCTTTTAACTATTTAATTCATGGTTAAAAGATTCAAGACAAGAAGGCATAACTTTAAAAATAAAGCCATCTCTTCACTTAAGCTAGAATCTAGGTAGAAACTTATCTCCATTTGTTTGTTTACAAGATGGCGACACTGATTGTGGCGCCATCACCGTTAGCATTTGTTAAGAAATTAATTATATATAAATTGATATATTTCCATTATTAGATTTTTATTAAACATTACAATTCTACATGAATGCTTTATTCTTACTAAGCAATCGTTTTATTAGAAAAAATGACATTTTTTAATAAAGTTTACTGCCCCTTTAGAAATATCTTTTTTGAAGATATATTCTCATTTCTAAATTATTACTTAAAAGTGATTTCTTTTCGATGGATTTTTCCATCTATCTAATATAAAGGGTAAATGATAAACTATAATTGTGGACATCTATTAGAATTTTAGTGACAATCAAGACGTTTAGTGTGCGTGACGTCATCACAGCAACACTCTAATATCAAATCTAAGGCAATTTAAGAGTGTTAAATTATAAAGAACTATTTATTTATTTATTTATTGCCAATATACGAAAAGAGTAATGGGTGTATTCAATTATCCAAACTATTTAACGCTAAATTTTCGATTATATGTGTTACCTTGATGACGTCACGATAACAAATCACTCTATTGTTACTACTATTAATGTCAGTGTTTACACTCCTAGGGTAATTAGACCCCTACTAGGGTAATGAAAAAAATGGCAAAATCTAGGGTAAAATCAAGATTTCAAATTATTTTATATAAATATGTAAAAAAATAGAAGATAATCAATAACTTCCGTTGAATAAAGCAAATCAGAATTTATTGATCCAAAGGCATTAATTCAATGAAGCAATGTATAAACATTTAATTCGTTAATATGCCACAAGTTAACGTGCTTCATACTGGCACTGAACAAGATTCGTTTCTGTTCTTACTGTGCAATGCAAATAACTTGGATATATTAAATGATGAAAGTATGATGGCGTTTTAATATGTTGTGGTTTAGTACTATGGTATACAGTATTTCCAGAAAGTCATTTTTTATTCGAGTTGTATCACAGTATTAAGATTAAGGACGTAACCAAATTGTGTGTTATAATGTTTTAGGCAAGTACCTTGGTTTTAGGTGATGGAGCGTAACGTCACATATTTTTTAACCAATCAGTGGGTCGAGATTTCACGTGATTATGAGGAGTGAACAAGAAATTTGGGTTAATTTGTAGATATAACCGAAAAGTAGTTGCCGCTTCTGATCACTTAAAAGCAGCTAGTGTATATTTTTGTGGATAAGATCAATCACCCTACTGCCTATTTAAATATCTTCGAAATGTAATTTTAATTACATTTAATATATTCACAGTAGTTTTAACATTCAACTTTAGGCAGTTTCGGGACGCCCCATCATTCCGACAGTTAGCTACATCTTTCTGTGTTATTTTTCGATTAAAATAAAAACTATGATTAAATATATATACTCAATTAATAATTAGTTTAGATAATTTTTCATATGTTTCATTTTTTATATTGTATATTACACTTCAATTTTACTCTATTTCTAATACTAATTAGTATATGATGCAATCCCTCATTTGATTTCATCATTTAATGTAGTTTGTTCTATCCGCTAGTTTGTTGTACTGAACACTTCATGATTATCTTCATCATTAGAGGGTTATATATATCTTATGTTAAATCAGTAATAAACTAAAAAAGTGTCGAACTAATGGGGCGTCGGACTACTGTACTGAATAGTAACCTGCAGTTTCAACTCAAACCAACTTTCTATAGTGAATGGCATTTATTTTTCCCGCCACTGCATGACGTCACACTCCACAATCTCATGTGCAACGCTATTGGTCGGTTCAATTTGACATTTGTCTTATGTGGACATGGGATTGGGCTAAATCTCTAAGTTTAAACTGTGGTTGTGTAATGTATAGCTCGCTGGAGAATAAAAATTTAGAATAAGATTTTTATTTTTGAACAGCTTGATCATTTGAAAATATATTTGGTATTTTGAATGGACAGTGTCATTTTTACTCATTTTCATAATAAGTTAATTTATTCATTTATTATTCTCCGAAACCCCCCAAAAAGACTATGAAAAAAGCTGTCAATGTGTCGTAATTAAATACCCAGTCATTTGATATATTATTGAACAATAACGGTAATTTATGTATTCCCCTTAATTATATTTTCTAGGGTAATCAAGGACCATTCTAGGGTAAAATAGATGTCAATCTAGGGTAAAAAGATTTACGATCGTTGAAGGCCTGATTAATGTACTGTGTGTTCAATGGTCACTTATAATTTAGTGTGATTTTAGTAGTGAGGTGGTGTGCACGCTAATTTTGCGTGCTCCAGTTTGGATCAATTTGACCAGTTAGGGCTAATCCACACCATCGCTCCGGTTACGGTCCGGTACAATATTCTTTAATGCATTTCACGTAGAGCATCCACACTGGCAGTGCCGGTCAGGTCACGATCCAATCCAAAGATATTTTGACTGGAGCGTGATCGGACCGTGAGCGGAGCGGCACTGCCAGTGTGTATTAAGGGGCCTTTACACGGTAAGTGCTCAGTGCCACTTTGTGGTGACACTGCTCTATGCCACGCCCTTTTTGCTACTTGCCCCACCCTTTTTGGCAAAACTTGGTGGTGACCAAGCTATCGCTCTGAGAGCGAACGCTCACCACAAAGTGCCACTGTCTGTCAGTAGCGATTGCCAGACAATCAACAACCCCTTTCATTGGCCTAGTTGAAGAGCACCCATGCCTATGGAAAATAAAATCTAAAGATTATAAACATAAAACACTAACAGCGTTAGTGTTTAATAGCATATTAGATGCTAACCACGATACTAAAGTGTCAGTGCCCACCAAAGCACATTCTGCTCGTGTAAAGGCGCTGAGCTAATTGGTGGGCAGTGTGGTGAAAAAAGTGTGGTGAATAGTGGCACTGACCAGTGCTCGTGTAAAGACCCCTTTAGCAACGCTCCAGTCGCGGTCCAGTTTTATTATTTGCGTGCTTTTTCTTGAATATTACTATACATATATATGTCACGCGCATTTGTCTGATTTGAAATATCGACCGATTTCACTGTGCAATATTTTGATCAATCGTTATTGCAGCCATCGACCGATGGCTCAACCATCTATCGATTGTTGCGCGTTAGAATGATAAGATTATTTTAGCTTATGCATCTAATTGACAAATTTTATCGCATAGGTATATCGATTAATAGCGCACCTATCAATCAATTTCTGCACGTTCGAATGATATGGAATTTTTTAGTTTATGCATTTAATTGTCTTGATTTTAATGGAAAGATATTGTCTTTTTAAACAAAAAAATTGTTATATTTCATATAGTAACCATCAATCGATTGATGATTACCATATGAAATGTAACAATTAGATATAGAAATTATAGAAATCCATATCAATCGAACGCGCAACAATCGGTTGCTGGTTTCCTTATTAAATATACCATTTAGATTGATAAACTAAATACTTTCTTTTTCATTCGAACGTGAAGCAATCGATCGTTGGTTGCGCTATCGGTCGATGGCTGTGCTAACGATAGATCAACAGATTATGAAGCGAAAACGGTCGATATTGCTGCAGATCAGTCAAACTCGAGTGACATATATAATACTTCTTATACCTTAGGGCTTAGACTCTAGAAATCTAGATTCTTAGATACACAGACAGTTTTCTCTAGGAGTGATCGTGTTTTCAGTGTTGCATGTTTTCTTTTCTAAAATCATTTTCAATTTTAGACAGATTTTTTCAAAAGTTTCAATAGTCATTCGAAAATAATAGAACAATTTAGATTCGTCATCTATTAGATGAGGATAAAACGAGTAGATATCCTTCGCACTTCCTGTCCTTTAGCATAGGATGAACTCAAAATATCTACTTATTTTGTTTTCTCTCATCCGGTTCATCAATCAAGCGTAAAGATAATCACTGCAAAATCAGATGATACGGAAGGGACGGGAGCGAGAGTGGACCGTGACTGGACCGAACATGTGTATGCACAAAGATGAGACCGGACCGTGACTGGAGCGTGACCGGAGCGATGGTGTGGATCAGCCCTTATTGTTCATAAATTGCTTATCAGCTGTTCTATGAATGTGCTAGCGTTCACTGAAGAGAGAGCAGAAAATTTTCCGTACACTCAAAAGGACGGCAAGCTCCACAATGCGTGAGGAGTGAACTGTACGACAGACTTTAAAATGTATCAGACATACAGTATGATACTTCCTGTACTGTAACTTCCTTGTCTTTAGTATTCTTTGAGTGATTCGGGTGTGAAAATTGTTTTTATTAGAGCCATAGCAGGTTGAACATCTGTTCCGGTTGAATAAGAGCTTGAAACAGCGTTGACCAGCTTGTTAGTTTTTGGTCACCTTTTCCTTGTAATCAGTTATGTGCGTTTCATATTTTTAATTCACGAGGTTTAAAGCTTTATGTTTGTAGCTTTTCTGTCTCTTTGTACTTTAATTTCCCCCTCAGGGGCTCTATCCTGAAACTGTTTGTGGTAAAAGAAAGATTTGAAGGAGGAGGAGGTGGTGTATCTTGAGCACAGAACTGTTGTAATTTTGATTAATTTTTTGTCGTTTTTTACTACTCATGATTGTTGTTTTTTAATGCTACACTCATTTTTGGAGCATATTAGATTCCAGTGTTAGGTAGACTCATAATTTGCAATTACCTCTTCATTTTCCTCTTTAATATTAAAGTTAGCTAGGTGGGCTTCATTTACTATCACTTCTTCAGCATTGAAATTTGCATAAAAAATGAATTAATTTGGTACAGTGGTTAATTTCCTATCTGAATCAGTAATTGTAGTTCGTTTATCTTTCGTGTATTTAAGATTCTATAATCAATTTAAATATGTCGATACTTATAATAAAAAATTAAATATATAAATGATTTACTTCTTTATCTCCTTTTTCTTAGTTTCTGTAACTTCAATATGTTTACTAATTGGTTTGATATAGTAATAATAAATAAACGGGGAGTATATTATTGAAAGATAGCTTATTGGAAGAGAAAAGATACCAGGAATTGTATTGCTAAAATTGAAAGAGATTTCGCTTGAAAATAGATTTCTTTCAGATACCGAATCGCGGTGCATCGTACTTTCTTTTAGAAATCTTTAAGTAATCAAATCGACCAAACAAGAAATAAAATATCCATTTTTTAACTTTCCTTTTCGTTTCTATTTCATTACTTTGTGTTTACTTATAGCAATCGAAGAGAAACCAGGAATAGATTATGAAAGATAGCTTAGTCAAAGAGAAAAGATACTATGAATTGTATTGCTAAAACATAGCTAATTGAAAGAGATTCCGCTTCAAAATAGATTTCTTTTAGATACCTAATCGCGGTGCACCGTATTTTCTTTTAGAAATCTTTAAGTAACCAAATCGACAAAACGAGAAATCAAATATCTATCTTTTACCTTGGTCTGCGTACATGTCATTTTCGTTTCTACTTCATTACTTTGTGTTTTCTGGGACACATTCATTCGGTTCCGGAGCGATCGGACTTTTTGTGTGTCACACTCGAAAAGTGTGTTTTGAGAGCTCTGAACACACAGCAGTGGCACCATGGTATAATTACTACAGGTATGCTCGCTAGAAAAACCAAAATGACACATGTTCTGTTCATCGGGGTTGTGACGTCATGTGGATCCATTTAAGATATTGTTTACTTTTAGTCCGCTGCTGTATATTGACTATATTCGTACCTGCCTGCCAAAGTTTTGCTTAAGTAGTCTCATACAAATAAATTTTATAATAATAATACTGCCCAGCCGTGTTTGGAATGATACAGGTTAGGAGAAAAGCACATATAATTGAAGACGTCTGCCTGGTGCATGTACAGTAACTGAAATAATATCATTTATGTAGAAAAAGGAGAAATGATCACAACATTTAAAGAAAATATTTAACTAATACAAGTTTGTTTTAAACGTTTAACCATTATGAAATATATTCAATGAAACTTAACATCAAATAGAGTAAAGCCTAGCTGCCTATTCAATGTCGAGAAGTAAAGAGATAAATTAGTCTGCCTGCTACTAGGTATTATTTTCTACGACTAAAGACAGAACAAGTTTTCTATGAAATGATTGAAATCATTTTGGAGGTGATACTAATACAAATGTAAAAGAGCAAAACTTTAAAGATATAAGTGCAAAGAGGAGACGGACAATCGGACATGTTATTAATAAATAAATTGATATATGGGATTATAATAATGGTACAAGCAATGAAAGAATTATTGAAGGATATAGGTATTATGTACTGTGCTAGAAAAACTGAGTTAGGTATTTATACATTTATAAAACCGTGAAACAATGGAAAAGAGACGAATAAAATTAAATAACTTTTGATCTATATTGATGATTAGGTATATAAAAATAACTAACATCAAGGTTGGGGTGTAACTACTTCTCTATAGGTAGTCTATGGTAGGCAAGATATCAACCATTCTCTACTTTGGTAAGAATAGAAGGTCATTTCATCTTGGTAAAGCTATTATAATGTATTAGATACCTAGGTACAAAATCCTATATATAACTAATTTACACTACCTTATATACTTTTCATAACAGCAACTCTCAGTAGGTACCTAAGTGACAAGTACGCTATTGTGTAGTGCGTAAAAGTGAATTGAAGAATAACTACAACCTGAGTATGTAATTGATTAAAGGTCGATTTCTTACACAAAAGTATTAAAGTTTTATATAATACTGATGTTATCGTATAGAATAGTGTTTTTTCTTTCTATTATCGAAGAAATTTACAATATTGTTAACCATATATATATACGTAACATTTAAATAATTACTCTGTTTGTTCTATTTCAATAATGCATTACACGCATTTCAGGATCCACGTGACGTCACACCTTTCCTAGGGTGGATTGGGGAACCTGCGCGCGAGCAAACCTGTAGTTATTATATCATGAGTGGCACACTCGTGTGCCCGTGTAAACGCCGCTTTACGAATGTCCTCCCTGTATAACTTAAAGTTTAGAAAATTTGGAGTTAACCTATTTTCTTTGCGCAAGTTTCCAAAAAGTCGATATCAATATTGTTTCTCTTGAATTTTTGCAAACTACAAACCAGTGTGATATTCGTATATTGGAATCTATAAACATTCATAAACAGTCACCATCGCTCAATGAACAAGCGAGTTCTTTTAATTTGACTATTTTGGGTTAATAACTTATAATTTTTCTATTATTTCCTTTTTCTTTAATTATTCATCAAATTTTTAGGCGACTTTATTAATTTTGATATCCATTATACTTCTTTGTTCTAAATATATAATTTGTTTAGATTAGTCAAAATTAGGATACTGATGATGAATATTTTAATATTCGAAAGCTCTTAGGAAAAATTGAAGGATGAGTACTTTTTACGTTGTTTCACTTGCTCTTCAGTTTATAAATTTATAAATATTTCCCAGAATGAGGCCCAAAACACAAATTATTAATATGCTTATATACGTATTACTCTAATAACTCTAAAACAAATTTTCTTTCTATAGCTCATAAAAAATGAGATAAATAATCAAGGAGTGACAATTATAAATTTCTTGTTACTTTTATTCGCTTTAGTTACCGTTTGGTAACTAAACTGAGTCGTGATTTGGTAACTAAAGCGGGGGATGCTTGTATGTCTCATAAACTCTCCATTTGTCTCTCTTGCTCTCTTTAAAAGTTAAAAGTTACCACATTTCTCTCTATATACATCGTATAACCTCTCTATGTTGCCTGGACTACGATTCAGCTTATAGACTTAACTACACGTGGTTTTTCTTATTGATAAAATACTTTCTTTGGTAATTAGACTATATTCAAGAATTTCAAAATACTTTCTATTCCGAGACATTTACGGTTAAGCAATAGATTAAATAAATAAATAATATCATATGATCTGATGTAAGATCCGTCCATTTCTATCGTGGCTCACTCCGGTCTGGTATAAAAGTCCTGAGTTTGGTTATTCTCATTCATTTGTTGTTGTGTCTGCGCTTCGGAAGGTTCTAACAGGAGATTGAAGGTAAGATTGGAAGTTCAGTCAGGATAAAGAATTTTTTTGAATTAGTTACGAGGCAATAGAAAGCACTAATAACTTTCGTTGTTTGCGTATAATTAAAAGAATATATTGATTTTATACACATGAGAATTCATTCATTTGAAATATGAATATTTCCTGTCATAAGAATGAATCTCATCTCAATGTAGTTTATATACTCACCGTTACACTTTTGGCGCCATGTTGTATTGCCACGTGTTTATTTGAATAACTAATTAATTCAATACTACATAATCTAATTTCAATACATGATAACTTATAAAATGTTCATTCAGTTGGAATTCAATTTACAATATTCAATAAGTACCGTACTAACCCAATAATAGTTGTACTTAATCGTTACCGGTTAAAAATATGTGGCCCCTCACACGTTTAGCGATTGGTAAATTGTCTGAAGAGGTATAATTCAAACATAATTGCCTAGAAAGTAATTATGGAAAATTAATCTAAATTACTATCAATTATAGACCAATTTGAGAGGTTTACGATTATCGTCAGTTCCACATTTTAATGTCAAAATTAACTTTTATTTCCTTATTTTATTGGTTCAGCAAAACCTCGTATATAGTAGAACAGCCACCTAGTAGACAAACCACCTATTTATTAGACCAAGAAATTCTTGAAACTGTGCTAGAAAAAACCTCGTACTAGACAAAACACAATTTTTGTTCCCTGAAAGTTATTCTAGTGTAAGTATTACAAGGAGTAATAATTACAATACTATTTTAAAGATAAATATCTACTTTGAATGATGTATTATATTTATGTATGCTGTTTTTAGAGTAAAACATAAGGCAGAATCGGTTATAGATTTAATGGTAGAGTCTGTGATAAAAAAAAGATGTGAAAAGTTAGGTATAGAAAACTAGATACAGTGAAGACTATTATAATCAAGGTACATTAACTTAACAAGGTATGCTACGCCTTGATACGAATTTTAGACTCTTCTGCGCATAAGCAAATACGCACATACGAACACACGGCCGTGTGCCCCTGCAATAATAGATACAGCTACTTAATTAGTTATTTGTATATAAGAATTTTTGCCGTGGTTGTTTGTGCTGTGTGCGGATGCAATGAAAAAAGTGTAATTGTTCTGATTAAATTATTTAGGTTTTCTAAAAATGTAGGAATTAGGAAGAAATAGACAGGATAAGAAGAGACAGGATCGACAGCTCTTACATAAACGTACTTTGAAGAAAAACAATACGTTTTTCCCTATTAAACCTTACTAAAAAATATATGAAAATTTTTCACAATGCTGAATACAGCCAGTTTAGTCCAAAAAAACAAGTTGAAAGGCATTTCATTCTAAAAAGAATGAATAACAGACCTTGTTTCTATGTAAAAATAATTATCATGGGGCACACGGCCGCACACCAGTCAGCGTCTTTCACAACAAAACTGTAATCATCTTGATATGAACCTGCGCAATACTCTACCTAGTTGTTAATATACCTTGATTATAATAATATAATTTCATAAAATGATATAATTTTAAATATCTTATTCATTTTAATTGAAACAAAAAAATTCGTACTGTTTCTAAATGTGCTTCCCTTCAAAATTGGTATGTTAGTCCCCATAATTTGGCATTAAAGTTATCATAAACAAATAGAGCTATCGAAATTTCAAAGTCACTGCTTTACCTTTATAGAAACGGTCTTGAAGGAAACTACTGAAGTGAGTTTCTTACTAGTTCAAACAAACTTGGAACGTAACTCTGGTCTACTGCGAGGTTTTGCTATATCCATGATTCCTACATAGCTACCATATATTATACTACAATAAGATACACTACTCTCAACAATTTAAGCGGGAAATTGAGTTGAAATATTGTAAAAACAATCGAGTTATATTGTGTGCGTGACGTCATAACAGCAACATTATTAAAATCGTTTATTTATTTCGAAAATTAAAAAAACTGGATGAATCCATTCATCTTATTACTGCTTAACCTTAATTTTTTAGTTATGTGTGTTGCCTTGTTGACACTCGGTCGCAAATCAGGCTATTTGTGACAGCAGCTCACAAAGCACTAATACCTACCCTATAGTAGGAATACTAATATTGATAGGTAGCGACAATCGAGTGATTTGTAACGTAAGGTTAGCAAGTAAAATTAGGCAAAAGGAAAGAGAAAATTACGGGTTTAGCAAATTAAACTAGATAATGCATGATTAATCTAGTTTAACCTGCTAAACCCGTAATTTTCTCTTTTAATTTTGCAGTTTCGGTAGAGCACTTCGCCGCCGTTTTGACTCGTTCTCTCCCAAAATTTGATAAACTGCTAACTGGATAATAACCAATCGTCCCACCAAATTTCACGCAATATGGTATAATACTTTTTTTGAGTTATAAATGACCTGGACTTTTGACCGGATCGCTTCCAAAAATCTACCAGATCGTTCCTGGACATTGACTAATTGTACCATCAAATTTCTGACTATTTGGTTGAATACTTTTTGAGTTATTGAGTTACAAATGGCCTTGACCTTGATCTTTGACCCGATCGTTCCCAAAATCTAACGAGATGGTTCCTGTATATTGTCCAATCATCCCACCAAGTTTCATGCAATATATGGTTCAATACTTTTTGAGTTATAAATGACCTTGACCTTTGACCGGGTCGCTCCTAAAATTCTACCAGCAGATTACTGGACATGGGCCAATCGTTTCACTAAATTTCAGGTAATTTGATAGAACACTATTTCAGTTAAGCGAATAACAAGATGATAAATAAATAAATGCCGATGAAAATATAACCTTTCCGCATTCTGCGAAGGTAATAATTT
This sequence comes from Caprella mutica, assembly GCA_947561585.1. Lineage (NCBI taxonomy): Eukaryota > Metazoa > Arthropoda > Malacostraca > Amphipoda > Caprellidae > Caprella > Caprella mutica. Next base: position 68,823 of record CANNZV010003086.1, read on the forward strand.
ATTGAATATATATTTATTTCTTATATTATACCTTTTGATAAATAGTTTTTTCACAAATTTACCTTCTTCAATCGTTTTAAATATGATTTTAGAGTGTTGCTGTTATAACGTCACGCACACAACATATTTCGATTGTCCTTACAATATTTTACTTGCATTTCCCTCTTCTGAAACCAGATGGCGCCACAACGCACTTTCAAAATAGAAATTGTCGAGCGTAGTGTATCTTAATGTAGTATAATATCTTTGGTAGATCCCATCTAAAACAGGGTTGCCGAAAGTATTTTCCTGATAGTACCAGATTAAACACTGAAAAAGTTCCAGATTGGATACAAAAGTACAAAAACCTTAAATTTCCATGAAAATCATCGTTTTTTTTATATTATGTTCGTCAAAATTGAAAATATTCTTAAAAAATGTGGTAATTAGGAAGTACCAAATCTGGTACAATAGTACCAAATTCGGTAAGCCTGAACTAAAATCAACTCAGAACTTACTTCAACAATTTTTAAGCTTGAAACTGAACTAAATATAATAATTTATAGGACATTTTTTTCATCGAAACATTTTGACATATATGTATCTTTGAAACATGAATTGTTATTTTATCTTTGAACAGAAAAGCTAAAGGAAAAATGTAAAGTTTAACCCTAATTGGACTGACAAAATTTTGAGAGGATTCGTTATTGTATTGAGGAAACCAGCGTCTCAAATATGATTTTTTGTCAGTTCATAGCTTTTATCATATAAATGTACTGTGAAATTTTTTATTTACCCATGAGTGATGGGAATAGTGTTATTATATTGAATGAATTCGGTTTGTTGAGCTCAAACTCCACAGTCACTCTTTTAGGGGTTAAACCTATATTTGTGAATTAAATCTCACATGTTATCAATTTTTAAACATGTATTACTTAACGAACTTTACCTTTTTCTTTGAAATAATGCAGATAGAGTAATAATCTTCTTTCATGAAGATGACAGAGGGATCCAAGAGTAGGATTACATAATTTATTCAAGAATGTTGCAAGGGATATAACAAAATAATTTTGTTACTTCAGATGAGTCCACTGAAAAACGTGTACGCGAAAAAAAAGTTCGCTGCTGTGAGCGCACTTTGCTAAAGTGTTCGCGTACAATTTGTTGGTGCTTGCATATATGGGTCCACCGAAAAGGTGACAGGAATTTTACCCTGCAGAATTTTGCCAGGCGGAATATTGCCCGGCGGAATTTTGCCAGTGTGGAATTTTCCCCGTGGATTATATATTTTATAGCTTTAAATTGGTTGATTGTAAATTAATAGTTTAAAAAGTGAGATTCAACTTATATAAATATAAAACGTTTCACTGTAACTTTAACATATTGTAGTATAACAAGTTTTATTTAACCAATTTAAAATAGCAACGAAATTGAAAATAAAATTATTATGATTTTACGTAAAATAAATACAGAACATCTTATCAATTGGACTGTTATTTATTTTGACTGTGGTTTTGTTTAAAATAATACAATATGGTTTGCTTTATTTAAAATACTGTAATTTAGTATTCTTAACTGTTGTTTGTAATTAACTTACGGATTTTTTCACCTGAACTGTACACTGTACAGTACTCCCTGACGAGATATGACTAAATGTTCATTAATATGTTCAATGATTTTATTAACAATTTCATAGTTTTCAATCTTTCATTAAGTATTAATAGGATTTTATTTGAAATAATGATACCTTTTCCACGTGAACTTAATATCATCTACGCCATTGTGAAAGGGAAAAGACAATAGCTGTAATAGAGCAAACTTCAGGAACCAACTGATTACAATGAATGAATCTTCATCTTACTTTTTCAAGTCGCATAATACAATTCACAATAACTGTTAAATTGTAACGATTATATAGTTTGTTTCTTAAATTATTGAAATGTTGAATTATGGTTTGTTAGTTTAACCTTACTTTTTTCAATTATGGTGATAAGTGAATTCTACAAGAATGTTAAAACTAAATAATCAAAATCCAAGCCTATACGAAGTTTCATATAGAAACTTTTTAGGATACACTAAACTTTAGAATAATTGTTCAGTAATTATCTTAAGTAAATTCAAAGTTCATTTTATTTAAATTTTCGTGGCTATTTAATACTATAATAAAACTTGTCATAGTGCAACATGATAAAGTCAAATTAAAACAATTTATATTTATGTAGTAAATTACATATCACATTTTAAACTTTTAATTTACAATTTATCAGATTAAACTTGAAATATATATCCCACGGGGAAAATTCCGCCGGGCAAATATCCGCCTGGCAAAATTCCACACTGACGAAATTCCGCTGGGCAAAATTCCTAGAACCCACCGAAACATACATTCTTGCAGCACAGTGGTGGAATCGCACCATAACTGTACTGCCTCGTTCTCCTAATTTATAGCATGGACTTTCTGAATATTGATAAAGCATAGTCTTCTATTTGCGTCACCTTACGATTATGTTATATGAATGTCCTTTTTTATTCCAGATTTTACTATCAGCATTGGAGAAAAAGAGGCAGAATTGAGAAGAGGACCTGTTGTATATTGTCATCAAGAAGTACCTGTAAGAATAGGAAATTCTTATATATAAGGAGGTTCTGTACAACTGCAATATGAACTTCCGTTTCTTCGACAACATTGTATACGGCTACAGTCTCATACAAGAAAGATTACGGCAAAAGCCTTTTTTCTTGGGTACCAATGGCATCACAGGAAATTTAGATGAAAAGGGGTTCTGGAAATTTTATTCCAACCCGGCCATCTGTATCAGTGATGTGTGTGAAAACAATAGCATGGAAGATTTACTAGTTTTATTTCTTCACGTCAGGAAGTACAATGAAGACTATTATTCCACTGGTTGCAAAGATGCTGCATATGCTAAAATCATAAATATCTTACACACTATTATATCTATTGCTCTTGATCGGGTAGCAGAAGAGATAGTCCCTGAAAGCTCTATTGAAGTGGAGGCTATATTGACTGCTTATAATTTAATACTTGTTATGAATGATTCAATTCTCAAATTTTATCGTAGATATCGTTGCATCAAATCAGTTGACAAACTGGAGAAGAATCTCACGAAAATCATTAATTTCAAGAATATGTGGTGTACAGATCCTTGGAATGAAAAAGTAGATTCATTATCAATGCTAATCGCAAGTTGCAAAAACCTCAAACATACTCTATTGGATGTTATTAGCATTATCAAGAATAATGACTTGAAAACTATGAGAACTGAACTAGTGAAAGACTCTGATGAAGTGAAATTTCTCTCTGACGGAGAAATTAATGAGAGTGGTGATCCATATTTCAAGGACATACAATATGAAGTGGATATTGCTAATGATGTTATAGATATGTCAGCATATGTTATCTCTACTGATATCTGTTATCTTAATCTAGAATATGAAATTTGGCATAGAGCTTCATATATGAAAACACTGAAACATTATGATATGGATTCTGTTCCACTCTCGATATTGACTGCAAATATTAAAAAGTTCCGCAAGATCGTAAAGCAGTTTATAAAACATTTTTGGAAACTTAGATCAAAAACGAAAAGAATGAAAAAGACTTTTAAGACTAGAAAGACGAATCTTATTTTCAAATTCATAACTGTAATACTAAATTGTTTGAAAATTATTCCTAAAGATCATCCTGAATATGAAAAATTACTACGCGAAATTTTTTTAGGATTTGGCAATATTCTCAATTCTCTCCGGTTCTCAGAAATTCAGGCGGCAATCTCTCTGAGAACCTCTGCTATCCTCTCTAAAACTTTGGATGAATTGCTAGAAAGTCCGTCAGTTAAAAATATTATTGAAGGAATGCCCGCTAAGATCAAGGTGGTGGCTACAAGAATTACTTCGTTTGTTGGAATAGTTGTGGAAGACTTATTACATACTTTTATGTCAGAAATAGTTACGTTTCCTAGTTTTTCATTTGTTGAGGCGAAGCCAATAAAAAATCTAGAGAGTGTTTCTATATCAAGTAGATCTGAATGGATAGATATTATTGCTTCTCATGTGGAAAGTGATGGTGGTGTCCATTTCTACAACAAAGATGAATGTCCAGTGTGTCTCAAAGAGCAGAAAAAAAATGATCGCTGTCTTTTAATTTGTAAACACTCTCTCTGTTCTTCATGCATGGATATTATCTGCAATGAAAATATATCGTAAGTTAGATGATTCATCCTATAATTGCATATTTTCTTTCTTTTTCTTCATAATAGCCTTCATCAAAAAGAGTACTTGTTTTTAACTGAAATTTACCTTATGCTGTTGATATCAATGCTTCTACATATCCTATTTTATTTTTGTTCTTTCGCTTCATTTCTTCTATCTTTTCCAGACGTCGCTGTCCAGTTTGCCGCAATCCTTTGCGTGAGTTTCTACAAATTCACAAAATAGAGGAAATCTGCCAAAATTCTCAGCAATATTTGTCCAAAGTAAAGGAACTTTAAAAAGATTCATTAAACATTGTGCCAATATATTTTTGACTTTTAAAATCTTCCTATTCGTAGTGAGTAGTTTTTTCTTTTTCTTTATTTGACGTGATTAATGACGAATATTGTAAAATATTTAATTATGTGTGGTACAATTTATCAGTGGAGCCCGAACTTATAGAATTTAGGACCTATTACAAAGTGGGTGTAGGTCATAAGCCCCCCCCCCCCCCGGTCAAGAGCCCCCCCGGTCATGAGCCCCCCTGTTTTTAAATCCTTATTTACCTATATTATTTAATCTTTATTGACACTTTGTAGTTCATTACTGATTAGACATAAAATTATGTATATCGGGGGGCGTGCCGCCCCCCCCCCCCCCCCCCCGAACCCCCTAGCTGCCAGGTCATTAAACAATCATGAAGTGTGCAGTAC
>CANNZV010003087.1:0-73664 GCA_947561585.1 Caprella mutica
GTTGCTGACGGAGACGGATCCAGCAGTGGAGGCGATAGCTGAGGCGGAAGCAGAATCTGGAGACGCAGAGTGTTCAAGATTGGACAGGAGTTGCTGCAGCCATACCTTGGTGCTTTGATCAGTTTTACTGTTCAGGCACTGGTTGAAGGTATTGTCCTTCAGTTGGTCGGGGAGACACTGACGAAGGGCTTCACGCGCTCTGTCAAGTGATAGAATAATTAGTTTATTAATAATTCATTTCTCCTTGAATAAAATATCAAGGTTTACTAATATACTTAGTAAAATTTGTAGTGATAAATGATCAATCTGAAATAATACGAGTCATATCATGGGTTCTTTTATTCCACCCAAATTACTAATAGATGTGAAACTTTATGAAAGAAAGGGTCTGCTTCACTCTACTTCCCCTGAAGAAGTAACCAATCCTATGCAACTACCAATATGGAGAGGAGCCAATAACAGGGGTCTAGGGCATTTCGTCCATGGACAACTCGTTTAAAACAACAAAACAATTAGAGATGTAAATACTTATTATTTTATATGGTTTTATTATGAGTGAAAATATTAAACTGTCCGAAAAACAATGATGTTTTACATTTATATAATTAAACCTAACACTAAAATAAACCAATATCTAGCTGATTCTTTTATATCATATTTAAATATCAATCACTTGTTTAGTAGTATATCCATGCATGTTTTCTATTTAGTCACTGTTGAAAAAATGTTGTCTTAAATTCTGAACCAATATTGCTCCTAATAAGCTAATATTAGTTCTAATATTGATGTTTATGGCAGTTATTGTTAAAATACACCGCAAAAATTGTAGTTATTGTGAATATAGAAAAAGTCTATGTTTTCTATGTTTATGTAGGTACTATAATAACTTCAGAGACATGCCTCGCTATTATTACAGATTTTATAAGACAGGGGTACACTATTAAATAAAATATTCAGTTTTAGTATTTTCCTGTTGCCGGCTAGTAGGAGCAGGAGAAGAAGATTGCAGTAAGAATTAAGGCAAAGACCATAAATTTCTAATTATCATCAAAAGAGGGTGTTTTCTACTTTCATATTGCAGAACATATAAAAATAATATATAATTAACAATATGTGAACAATAATAATGAAGAGAAAAACAAGGGTGGTAATAAAAAGTCCATATTTCTTCAAGCTTTCGATTTTTTCAAATAATCATCCTCAGGAAAACCTTAATATATCTTAATTCTACTATATAAATACAAAATTCTCCTATCTAGGTTACAGAAATGAATAAATATCACTAATGTTACAATTAATTAAATAAACAATGAACTCAGAAAAAATCTACATATAAAAGAGAGAAATCATTTTAAAATAAATAATTCTGTAGAAGCCCCTTGTGAATTTAATTGGGGCTTCTGTTCATAAATAAAAATGGATTCCAATGTCCTCAAATCGTAACTATTGCAGGTTGATAAAATTTTTAAATCTTTTTCCGAAATCTGATGGTTATTATCATATGAATGGTTTAAAATTTTGCTATTTTCTTGATTAGTTAAAACAGTAAAGGGGTTTCTAAAGGAAACCCCTCTGTGTTGACAAACTCGAACCTTTAATTGTTTCCTTGTCTCGCGGATAAGGAGGTGGATTATAAAAATTATCTATGGTCTTCCTAAACATACTATCTATAACTTTGCTTGTGAACTTATTTTTCAAAAAATAATCCCTAAGGTAAGACAATTCATTTTCAAACAACGTTACATTAGAACAGATCCTAAAGGCCTTATGAACTAAACATGAAATAATATTTAGTTTAAAACTAAAAGGAATAAAAGAATTAAATTTCATACCAAGGCCAGTGAACGTTTTCTTGCGATATACAGAAGTAATAAATTTGAGGACATTGCGATTTGAGGACATTGGAATCCATTTTTATTTATGAACAGAAGCCCCAATTAAATTCACAATGGGCTTCTACAGAATTATTTATTTAAAATGATTTTTCTCTTTTATATGTAGATAGTTTTTTCTGAGTTCATTGTTTATTTAAATAATTGTAACATTAGTGATATTTATTCATTTCTGTATCCTAGATAGGAGAATTTTGTATTTATATAGTAGAATTAAGATATATTTAGGTTTTCCTGAGGATAATTTTTTGAGAAAATCGAAAACTTGAAGAAATATGGACTTTTTTATTACCACCCTTGTTTTTCTCTTCATTTTTAAAATTCGGTTTCCACGGAACAAATCTATTATGTGAACATTATAATACAAAATAAAGCATTTCGTGGACGAAATGTCCATGCACGAATAACAGGATATCACCATACACAGTGATCATCTAAAATAAGCTTTTTCAACTAAATAAGCCTACAACCGAGTCGTTCTGACACAAGAATTGATCATCAAAGAACCTCTAGTCTGGTAATAGCGCCTTCGGTGGTCTCATTAAGGCCTGTCCGGACAATCAAACTGATCAATTTAGAAATGTTCATGTCCACAAAAATACAGTAAACTCTCATTTTGCTCGTGTCTGAAGTCTTTTCATGTGACCAGTTTCGATTCTTATGTTTGTGAGAACATAGATAAAATTCACTGAAGAAATAGCCTCAACATCTAGTGAGACATTGTAGTTGTGTCACTTTTTAAGAGTTCTTTTGGATGGGTCAGTGATAAGAATATGTTTGCAGAAGGAGAGTTTATTAGTTAAGAGAAAACATTAAAAGGCATGGAAAGTGGTAGACAAGCTGAAATAATAAAATGAACAAATAATGAGTAACTTCAATTAAACCACATGCATCCAAAAGATGAGAGCAAGATGCTCAAAATAAATGAAAATAATAATAAATCATGAACACAAAGAAAATTAACTAAATCATAAAGTGAAATTATAATTTAAATAATAATTAAGCAAACAAAGTGATAAATTTAATGAACAAAAATAATTATTTACTGAAATCAAAATAATAAAGCGAAATAAAATAACAGAACACATACATAATGAAACTTACCAAATTGAATGAAGTGAATATTTAATGAAGATGACAGATTGGGAAGGTCAGGCACTTAATAGTTAATGAACTTAATTATACTTATTAATAACTTAATAGTACATTAATAATACTTATGAACTAGTAAAATTTAGTTACCCAAAGAAAAGAAAAAAGATATAAACAAATATGACACAGAAATAAAATACATGAATATAATTGAATAATGAATATCAAAGAATATATAAATGACGATAGCTTGGGCTGAACAGAAGTTAAATGAAATATAAAGTTAATTTGAAAGGGAAGAACATTATGTCACAAGGCAACAAAGTCTTCAAATTTGCCCTCAAAACCAATAGGAGCCCTCAAATTCTAAATTAAATTTTCCCACGAGTTACTACTCTCTTCATTAATATCTTCCAAATAGGTTCAACACATTCGTAAACTCAAGGAATACGATACCTCCAAAGTTCATTATTTCTATAAAGTAAACCTCTTGGTCCAGAAAAAAAGTCTATGTGGTTAATTAATTTATTAGGGGTTAAACGTCTGCTTCGGAACCAAAGGCCATATCGCTGACGTCAAAAGGAAATTAAATACAAAGGACTAAAAGAAGCAGTCAGAGAGGAAAGTGGCTCCATGAACAAAGTCACTTACCACCGTCGGTGACAATGCTCATGGATGCATGAGCATTGTCATTGCACCCTCACGGGTGCAACTGCCGTGAGGCTGCTGTGCAACTGCCGTGAGTCTGCTGTGGAATTGCCGTGAGTCTGCTGTGGAATTGCCGTGAGTCTGCTGTGGAATTGCCGTGAGTCTGCTGTGGAATTGCCGTGAGTCTGCTGTGCAATTGCCGTGAGTCTGCTGTGCAATTGCCGTGAGTCTGCTGTGCAATTGCCGTGAGTCTGCTGTGCAATTGCCGTGAGTCTGCTGTGCAATTGCCGTGAGTCTGCTGTGCAATTGCCGTGAGTCTGCTGTGCAATTGCCGTGAGTCTGCTGTGGAATTGCCGTGAGTCTGCTGTGGAATTGCCGTGAGACTGCTGTGGAATTGCCCTGAGACTGCTGTGGAATTGCCCTGAGACTGCTGTGGAATTGCCCTGAGACTGCTGTGGAATTGCCCTGAGACTGCTGTGGAAATGCCGTGAGACTGCTGTGCAATTGCCGTGAGTCTGCTGTGCAATTGCCGTGAGTCTGCTGTGCAATTGCCGTGAGTCTGCTGTGCAATTGCCGTGAGGCTGCTGTGCAATTGCCGTGAGGCTGCTGTGCAACTGCCGTGAGGCTGCTGTGCAACTGCCGTGAGGCTGCTGTGCAACTGCTGTGAGGCTGCTGTGCAACTGCCGTGAGTCTGCTGTGGAATTGCCGTGAGTCTGCTGTGGAATTGCCGTGAGTCTGCTGTGGAATTGCCGTGAGTCTGCTGTGGAATTGCCGTGAGTCTGCTGTGGAATTGCCGTGAGTCTGCTGTGGAATTGCCGTGAGTCTGCTGTGGAATTGCCGTGAGTCTGCAGTGGAATTGCCGTGAGTCTGCAGTGGAATTGCCGTGAGTCTGCTGTGGAATTGCCGTGAGTCTGCTGTGGAATTGCCGTGAGTCTGCTGTGGAATTGCCGTGAGTCTGCTGTGCAATTGCCGTGAGTCTGCTGTGCAATTGCCGTGAGTCTGCTGTGCAATTGCCGTGAGTCTGCTGTGCAATTGCCGTGAGTCTGCTGTGCAATTGCCGTGAGTCTGCTGTGCAATTGCCGTGAGTCTGCTGTGCAATTGCCGTGAGTCTGCTGTGGAATTGCCGTGAGTCTGCTGTGGAATTGCCGTGAGACTGCTGTGGAATTGCCCTGAGACTGCTGTGGAATTGCCCTGAGACTGCTGTGGAAATGCCGTGAGACTGCTGTGCAATTACCGTGAGTCTGCTGTGCAATTGCCGTGAGTCTGCTGTGCAATTGCCGTGAGTCTGCTGTGCAATTGCCGTGAGTCTGCTGTGCAATTGCCGTGAGTCTGCTGTGCAATTGCCGTGAGGCTGCTGTGCAATTGCCGTGAGGCTGCTGTGCAACTGCCGTGAGGCTGCTGTACAACTGCCGTGAGGCTGCTGTGCAACTGCTGTGAGGCTGCTGTGCAACTGCCGTGAGGCTGCTGTGCAACTGCCGTGAGGCTGCTGTGCAACTGTCGTGAGGCTGCTGTGCAACTGTCGTGAGGCTGCTGTGCAACTGTCGTGAGGCTGCTGTGCAACTGCCGTGAGGCTGCTGTGCAACTGCCGTGAGGCTGCTGTGCAACTGCCGTGAGGCTGCTGTGCAACTGCCGTGAGGCTGCTGTGCAACTGTCGTGAGGCTGCTGTGCAACTGTCGTGAGGCTGCTGTGCAACTGTCGTGAGGCTGCTGTGCAACTGTCGTGAGGCTGCTGTGCAACTGTCGTGAGGCTGCTGTGCAACTGTCGTGAGGCTGCTGTGCAACTGCCGTGAGGCTGCTGTGCAACTGCCGTGAGGCTGTTGTGGAATTGCCGTGATATAGGAGTATCGGGGATGAATATCACAGGTTTATTAATGAATAAGAGCTCTTTAACTTTATTAATAAATGTGCGCAAGTCCACCCGTGAATTAAAATATTCCCAGGGTGTTCTTGCGCATCTAGTATATTGGTTATATCGCAATAATTTATAATTATTATTAAAATCATCTTACATGACGTTAATCTGCAGTAAATTATGCGTATCCAACGTAAATTGCAATCAAATTGGAGCATAATTATCAACACTACAGCATAGTTCGCGGAGATTCGATTCTAGTCCAAAATAATTATTTTGCCATAAAAAACATAGGTCTCTGTTTGAACACTTAGTCTGTTTGAACACTTAGTATCTATACTTAATCTCTTACGATTTTCGTGAAATTTATGCACTTGGGGGTTTAAACAGCTGCTCTTTCCAATGGTGTTGTCAGATTTGAAATATTTTCACGCATTCACCGTCAATTACCGATGCGCAACTTCACCCGGAAAGTTGAAGTGTGCAAAGCCACCCCGGTCTGACGCTAGTTGAAAAACTGTAATTAACTGTTTAGTCACTGAAGAAATAATTAGCCATAAAGGATGCACATGCACCAGACAAGATATGAAACATAATGAATTTTTCAACTGTAAATTCTTCAGTAAGAAGTCAAATATCTACTTTAACCATTAATTTTTAGTGTCAATCTTCAAAAGATGGATGAATTAGGTGAAGTTTATGAGGAGACAACTGAGGCCTTGAAATTGGTCACCTGAATTTTTTGTCTACAATTTTCTAATTATTTCCTATTTTTACCTAAGTGAAATAGTATGGCTCATAAACTCTCCATTTGTCTCTCCAGCTCTCTCCCAAAATCACCAAATTTATCTCCCAAATGATTGAATCATCATAAATTCTCAACAAAATCCAGGTAATAAAGTTATTTTGACCCCTTCAATTGCAAATGGCGAGAAATATCTAATTTTCTCCTATGCTACAATGTTATTTTTCGGAGAGAAATTTGGTGAATTTTGGAGAGGTCTGGAGATTCAAATGGGAGAGTTTATGAGACATATTATTTTACTTGATCCAAAATAACATTATAGCATAAGAGAAAATTAGATATTTCTCGCCATTTGCAATTGAAGGGCTCAAAATAACTGTCACAAACTCGCCATTAAAATGGCGTGTTTGAACATGCTTTATTATCTGAATTTTTCCCAGACTGCGGAGTGTGTCAAATCAAATATGTCTCCATGATTTTATTTTGAGGACAATTTCTCTCCAAAAAATTTCAAATCTGTGTTGAAAACCAAAATGACTCCAATAATAACACGTGGACATCCATGATGTACATGTAATTATTGTAACCATGTTTCAGAAGCTGGAAATTGTAAGCCAATTTGGTCAGGTATAATAGTATGGCTCATTTCATTTGTCTCTCCAAATTTCTCTCCACTCCAAAATAACATTCTAGCCATAGAAGAAGAATAGATATTTTTCTTGCCATTTGCAATTGAAGGGCTCAAAATAACGGTAACAAACTACAGTCTGTATTTCATGGTAAATTCCACCGACATGTCAGTGGAATTTATCTCCTTTGAAAATAATATTCCAGAGAAGTAGGTGGATTTTTAGCTATTAATTCCTAAGTTACCATTAATTTCCAGAGGATAAAGTGGGAAAATGTTGGTGGATCAGCCAAATTATTGGAAATTCATGGTGGATTTTTTCAGCAATTTGAAAAAGTCAGTAGAAAATAATTTTGCCAGACTGCAGGAACTAGGAACTGGTAAACTGTTTTCCAAGAAATCTTCCATTTTGGCTTCTGTTCTCAGTAAAATACATGTAAATATAGGAGGAAATTAAGGATTGTTCACACAGAAAATGTTAAAATGTTCCATGCCAAAAGATGCATGAAGTTGTGAAGTCAATGTGGCGTCTATTGTGGCCTTGAAAGTAGTCTCCTGAATTATCAGGCGACAATTTTTAAATTAATTCCTATGTTTACATGTAATTATATGAGAGAATTTGGAGATTTTTGGCTGTTTCAAAGAGAAATTTGGAAATCCTTGGATAGAAATTGTACCAAAAATTAAATATCTGGAGACTGATTGTGCATGCTTTGCAGACTGGGTCCCATGTTCTGCAGACTGGGAATTTTGTGCACCAAATACAGACTGGCACAAAGGCCACAAACTAACCATTAAAATGGCAAGATTGGACATGCTCTATATCCAGGTAATAAAGCATGTCCATTTTAATGGTGATTGGTGAGTTTTTGGCAGTTATTTTGAGCCCTTCAATTGTAAATGGTGAGAAATATCTATTTTTTCCTATGATACAATGTTATTTGGAGAGAATTTATGATAATTAAATCATTTTGGAGAAAAATTTGGTGAATTTTGGAGAGAAATTTAGTGAATTTTGGAGAGACAAATGGAGAGTTTATGAGACATACTATTTTACTTGGCTCTATATATATATATATATTACGTCCCAGACAGCAAGAACTGGTAAACTGTTCTCCAATAAATCCTCTATTTTGGCTTTTATTCTCAGTAAAATTAATGTAAATATAGGAGAAAATTAAGGATTGTTTGCACAGAAAATGTTGAAAATGTCCCATATTCTGCAGACTGAAATTATTACCTGGCAATTTGGCTCATCTTTTGGAGACCGAAAATTAGACATACCCAAGTGAGTTCTGAGTTTTTGACCTTTTGAAATCCAAGCCAATTAATTGGCTTTAAGCCTTTAAGTATTCAGACATTCAGTAACTAACATGGTTATTGTAGAAACTAGAATGTAGAGTAAGAGTTTTGAAAATTTTATTCATTTTCAACATTTTGGAGAAAAATTGGAAAATCTTGAGAGACATTGCCCCAGCCCCCAAAAATAAAATATTTGGAGTCTGGAGAGTGATTGGGCACACTTTGCAGAGTGGTTTCAGTGGCTACAATCAGAATAAGAGATCTGTACGACAACCAGTAACGAAACTAGGAACACATTACCAATTTAGGTAAATTTGTGCTTTAGGTCCCCCAACGATTTTCTACATTTTAAGACTCGAGATAATTAAAAGAAGCCATTTTAAGACTTTTTTCACGAATACCATTTGTTGAGCAAATTCTTCGTTTTCGAAATATAGCGCAATTAAGTTTTTGGTAGGAATAAGTTTGTAGAAAACACAAGGCTTTCCACCTTTTAGATTTTTGTTACATGAAATCTTGGTGCCATGAAACTGTTAAATGTAGTTCACTGTATCCAAAAGTTTGTTGTACTCAATGTACTGCATAGTAAAGGATTGTTCGCATAGAATATGTTAAAAATGTCCCATATTCTGCAGACTGGGCATACATAATGATTGTTTTTAATGACCTGGCAGGGGGGGGGGGGGGACCCAGTCTGCAGAACATGGGACATTTTTTACATTTTCTGTGCGAACAATCTTTTATTTCCTCCTACGTTTACATGTGTTTTACTGAGAACAGTCTGAACAGAAGCCAAAATAGAGGATTTCTTGGAGAACACTTTACCAGTTCCTGCAGTCTGGGAGGGGGGGTGTGGGGCCCAGCACGCCCCTTGATATACTTATTTGTGATGTTAATGTTCCTTTCCAGACCCCCAAACTTAACCTAACCTATCGGAAACTTAATTGCACCCAGTCTAAAGAATATTGGAGATATTTGGTATTTTCTCTCCGAACAATCTTTGAATTAATTCCTATATTTATATTAATTTTGCTACGAACACATATGAATTAATCCCTATATTTACATTAATTTTGCTACAAACAGAATAAGAGATCTCGACTCTACGAACACTTTTTACCAGTTTCTGCAGACTGGAATTGCGCTATATCTCGAAAACGAAGCATTTGCACAACCCAGTCTGCAAAGCATGCACAATCAGTCTCCGAATATTTAATTTTTGGGGAATTTGTCTCCAATGTTTTTCCATGTTTTAAAGTGTGGCAGGGAAGTCGCCAGTTTAATGAAAAAATGGATCCAGGTCGACACATTTAAGATACTTTAAAGGACAAATTTGGCTTCCTAGTGAAGATTTTAAACTAGGAAACATCCTTATGCTTCATGTCTGATGCATGTGTATCTCTTAAGACTATATTAGGAGTGATTTACTTGTTATTAAGAGGTTATTAACTTATTTAACCCAGTCTGCATTTGATGCACAAAATCCCACTGACTTTTTCAAAAAGCTGAAAAAATCCACCATAAATTTCCATTAATTTGGCTGATCCACCAACATTTTCCCCAGTCTGTACTTCGTGGTAAATTCCACCAACTTGTCGGTGGAATTTTTCCCCTTAGAAAATAATGTTCTGACAAAGTCGGTGGATTTTTAGCTATTTATACCTATATTACCATTAATTTTTGGTGCATAAATTGGGAAAATGTTGGTGGATCAGCAAAATTACTGGAAATTTATAGTGGATTTTTTCAGCTTTTAGAAAAAGTCAGTGGAATTTTGTGCACCAAATACAGACTGGCATTTTCCCAATTTATCCACCGAAAATTAATGGTAACATAGGATGATAGGAATAAATAGCTGAAAATCCACCAACTATGTCAGAATATTATTTTCAAAGGGGAAAAAATTCCACAGACATGTTGGTGGAATTTACCACGAAATACAGACTGGTTAATTTAACCCCTCAAAAGTCGCCAAACAGTCTGTATTTGGTGCACAAAATTCCACTGACTTTTTGAAAAAGCTGAAAAAATCCACTATAAATTTCTATTAATTTGGCTGATCCACCAACATTTCACCAATTTTTCCATCAAAAATTAACAGTCTGCAGAAACTGGTAAAGTGTTCGTAGAGATCTCTTATTATCATATGTTCGTAGCAAAATTAATGTAAATAGGTATAGGGATTAATTCAAAAGTGTTTGTAGCAAAATTAATGTAAATATAGGAATTAATTCAAAATTGTTCGGAGAGAATATCCCAAATATCTCACATATTCTTCAGACTGACTGGGAAAATTAATGGTAACATAGGAATAAATAGCTAAAAATCCACCGACTTTGATAGAATATTATTTTCAATGCAGAAAAATATATTGATATTGGCGACCCAGACTGTATTTCATTTACTATGAAATACAGTCTGGGTCGCCAATATCAATATACTAACAAGTAGAGACTTTGTCTATAGTCTATACTTTAAAACAGGGATGTTTTTCAAATTTCTCTCCAAAATAACCAAAAATCTCAGAATAGGTAACTACTCTTCAATAATAACATGTTTGAAAATTGTCACCAGATAATTCAGGAGACAAATTTCAAGGCCACAATAGACACCAGATAAAATTCAAAACTTCATGCGTCTTTTGACTCTTTTCAACTCTTTTGAAGACTGGTGCACAACAAATGACATTTGTGGAAAACGTCTTAAAATGGCTCTTTTTACCTATAAAAAGTGTCAAAATATCAAAAATCGGTGGGAGACCAGAGACCTGAAGCACAAATTTACCCCAATTTAGGATACCAGCCTGTCTGAAAAGAGTGTCTCCTCAGACCCCGGATTTTTTTACAGAAATTGGGATTTTGGCGCAGCAACTAACATGGGAAGTTGGGAACCCCGGAACATAGGAATTAAATAGGACTTGGGTGCAGGATTAATCCACAAATCCTGCTCTACTTTTCAGACTGGGATACCAGTTGGCAGTTTATGCAAAATGGTAAAACTAAAATAGAGATTTTCTTGGAAGTTGGAGAACAGTTTATCAGTTTCTACAGATAGTAACAGATTTGCAGTCTGAGTCACTGAGTGACAGTGTGACCGAGTCCGGTTTAAAATTGTAAAATTGAAAACACAATAGGTAGCCTATGGGACAAAATAAAGAAGGCTATCATTACATTTTGATTACGTTCAATGACTTTATAATAAGTAGGTACCTAATAGGTACTTATAATTTTGGAAATTTGGGAAACTACTTAAAACTAACTAGGTATCGGAATATCACTTGTTAATATTATTACGATTTAAAAGCACAGATAAAAATAGCAACATAATATATAGCTATAAAAATAAATCCATTTAGCAATATTCAACGTAGACATACAGACTATATTATCGATAATTTAAAAAGGTACACTACTTCCATGGCACCAGATAAGTCCAAATAAATGCCAAATGGCGTGAGTAATTCCCGCAACAAAATTCAAAATAATAAATATGATGAAAAAGATATTCATGTAAGTAACTGAGATGATTTAAAATTTCTATGGAAATTAATATATTCATGGATAAACAATGAAACTACGTTCAATAGTGAACATAATTTAGGAATAAGACTGCAAATAATTGCAACATTACCGATCAAAATTAATTTATAACTCAAATTGACAAATGAATAGTTGAACATCTAATTTTGACTTCTTAGTTAGTAATTTATAAGAAAAAAATTTAATTTAGAAATGACTAAGTTTAAGTAGGTTTTCCCATGTTTCAAAGTGTGGTCAGAGTCGCCATTTCCAGTCACCCGGTGGTCACGTCAAACCATAGACTCGATCAGCTGGTTAATATACCCTATGTTACTGTATCCTGACCCATGTAAAGAGTTAATAGGATACCTATGACATCCAGGAGCTGTCATACACTATAAATGAATCAAATCTAGTTTAAATCTGCAGAGCCCAATATCAAGAATGGGAGTTTTATATCTACAATAGCGCAATTCTTCAATCACCAAGATCAGTTTAGAGCAAAAATGCAGAGAAATGAAATATGAGTTTAATGAATCTTTTAACCTCTGAGGGTCGTATAACGAACATCAAAAGGAAAAATATAATAATAATAATAGCAGGTTGAGAGTTGTTCCATGAATTAAATAAAATCACTTACCTTTCCATGATCTACACAAAGTATGCAACTCAATCTCCATCCACCATTGAGAAATATAATTTTAAGTTTTAAAAATGTTCCATTTCACAAGGTTTTCTAAAGAGACATTAAGAGACCTCGTAGGAGAAAATACACTCCATGATCTAGGTGCATTACTGGGCTACCCAAGGTTACATTGTCATACCTGCACAACAAAAATATGCCTTAACTGCATTTCATGAGATGGAATTTCTGGATAGAACCTAAGAGGGATAAAGATAATAAAGCGTATACAATAACTTTTAATCTTTTTTTTTATATTATGAATGACCTTGAAGGTCTACCAAATTTTACAATTTCACAGAATGAATAAATCGTTGATTTTATAAATGTTAAAATAATAAGATAGAACAGTAAAGTTAATAATATCTAAACATCACCATACACTATTAGAAAAGTAATCAAGATTATAGAGACCACTTTCACATCCTTACTAATATACTCTTTGATATTTAGAATGCACGAAGGTAGATCTTTAACGTTTTGCAGTTTATATACAAATTCAATGGGATCACTAATGCTGATTTTAGAAAAAAAGAAAACCATTAACATGAGTGGCTACTTTCATTTATCGACTATATGGAGTCCAAACAATATACAAGTTAATGTAACTAGTATAAATAATTTGTACACACAAAATTTTAAGTCTAACCAAATGAAACTCGTTATTTACAACCAAGGTTACAAATGTTGAAAAAAAATTAAAGTAATTAGTAATTATACCGATAACAAAGTAAAAGTTAAATAATCTAAGAAAACCATTCATTATCGAATGCAGATGACGTCACGGATGATTATATTCTCCTATGAAGTGAGTGAGGGCAAAGTATGGGATTCATTAGTGGCTTGCGTGAGGGAGGCGGACACGTTGCTGACGGAGACGGATCCAGCAGTGGAGGCGATAGCTGAGGCGGAAGCAGAATCTGGAGACGCAGAGTGTTCAAGATTGGACAGGAGTTGCTGCAGCCATACCTTGGTGCTTTGATCAGTTTTACTGTTCAGGCACTGGTTGAAGGTATTGTCCTTCAGTTGGTCGGGGAGACACTGACGAAGGGCTTCACGCGCTCTGTCAAGTGATAGAATAATTAGTTTATTAATAATTCATTTCTCCTTGAATAAAATATCAAGGTTTACTAATATACTTAGTAAAATTTGTAGTGATAAATGATCAATCTGAAATAATACGAGTCATATCATGGGTTCTTTTATTCCACCCAAATTACTAATAGATGTGAAACTTTATGAAAGAAAGGGTCTGCTTCACTCTACTTCCCCTGAAGAAGTAACCAATCCTATGCAACTACCAATATGGAGAGGAGCCAATAACAGGGGTCTAGGGCATTTCGTCCATGGACAACTCGTTTAAAACAACAAAACAATTAGAGATGTAAATACTTATTATTTTATATGGTTTTATTATGAGTGAAAATATTAAACTGTCCGAAAAACAATGATGTTTTACATTTATATAATTAAACCTAACACTAAAATAAACCAATATCTAGCTGATTCTTTTATATCATATTTAAATATCAATCACTTGTTTAGTAGTATATCCATGCATGTTTTCTATTTAGTCACTGTTGAAAAAATGTTGTCTTAAATTCTGAACCAATATTGCTCCTAATAAGCTAATATTAGTTCTAATATTGATGTTTATGGCAGTTATTGTTAAAATACACCGCAAAAATTGTAGTTATTGTGAATATAGAAAAAGTCTATGTTTTCTATGTTTATGTAGGTACTATAATAACTTCAGAGACATGCCTCGCTATTATTACAGATTTTATAAGACAGGGGTACACTATTAAATAAAATATTCAGTTTTAGTATTTTCCTGTTGCCGGCTAGTAGGAGCAGGAGAAGAAGATTGCAGTAAGAATTAAGGCAAAGACCATAAATTTCTAATTATCATCAAAAGAGGGTGTTTTCTACTTTCATATTGCAGAACATATAAAAATAATATATAATTAACAATATGTGAACAATAATAATGAAGAGAAAAACAAGGGTGGTAATAAAAAGTCCATATTTCTTCAAGCTTTCGATTTTTTCAAATAATCATCCTCAGGAAAACCTTAATATATCTTAATTCTACTATATAAATACAAAATTCTCCTATCTAGGTTACAGAAATGAATAAATATCACTAATGTTACAATTAATTAAATAAACAATGAACTCAGAAAAAATCTACATATAAAAGAGAGAAATCATTTTAAAATAAATAATTCTGTAGAAGCCCCTTATGAATTTAATTGGGGCTTCTGTTCATAAATAAAAATGGATTCCAATGTCCTCAAATCGTAACTATTGCAGGTTGATAAAATTTTTAAATCTTTTTCCGAAATCTGATGGTTATTATCATATGAATGGTTTAAAATTTTGCTATTTTCTTGATTAGTTAAAACAGTAAAGGGGTTTCTAAAGGAAACCCCTCTGTGTTGACAAACTCGAACCTTTAATTGTTTCCTTGTCTCGCGGATAAGGAGGTGGATTATAAAAATTATCTATGGTCTTCCTAAACATACTATCTATAACTTTGCTTGTGAACTTATTTTTCAAAAAATAATCCCTAAGGTAAGACAATTCATTTTCAAACAACGTTACATTAGAACAGATCCTAAAGGCCTTATGAACTAAACATGAAATAATATTTAGTTTAAAACTAAAAGGAATAAAAGAATTAAATTTCATACCAAGGCCAGTGAACGTTTTCTTGCGATATACAGAAGTAATAAATTTGAGGACATTGCGATTTGAGGACATTGGAATCCATTTTTATTTATGAACAGAAGCCCCAATTAAATTCACAATGGGCTTCTACAGAATTATTTATTTAAAATGATTTTTCTCTTTTATATGTAGATAGTTTTTTCTGAGTTCATTGTTTATTTAAATAATTGTAACATTAGTGATATTTATTCATTTCTGTATCCTAGATAGGAGAATTTTGTATTTATATAGTAGAATTAAGATATATTTAGGTTTTCCTGAGGATAATTTTTTGAGAAAATCGAAAACTTGAAGAAATATGGACTTTTTTATTACCACCCTTGTTTTTCTCTTCATTTTTAAAATTCGGTTTCCACGGAACAAATCTATTATGTGAACATTATAATACAAAATAAAGCATTTCGTGGACGAAATGTCCATGCACGAATAACAGGATATCACCATACACAGTGATCATCTAAAATAAGCTTTTTCAACTAAATAAGCCTACAACCGAGTCGTTCTGACACAAGAATTGATCATCAAAGAACCTCTAGTCTGGTAATAGCGCCTTCGGTGGTCTCATTAAGGCCTGTCCGGACAATCAAACTGATCAATTTAGAAATGTTCATGTCCACAAAAATACAGTAAACTCTCATTTTGCTCGTGTCTGAAGTCTTTTCATGTGACCAGTTTCGATTCTTATGTTTGTGAGAACATAGATAAAATTCACTGAAGAAATAGCCTCAACATCTAGTGAGACATTGTAGTTGTGTCACTTTTTAAGAGTTCTTTTGGATGGGTCAGTGATAAGAATATGTTTGCAGAAGGAGAGTTTATTAGTTAAGAGAAAACATTAAAAGGCATGGAAAGTGGTAGACAAGCTGAAATAATAAAATGAACAAATAATGAGTAACTTCAATTAAACCACATGCATCCAAAAGATGAGAGCAAGATGCTCAAAATAAATGAAAATAATAATAAATCATGAACACAAAGAAAATTAACTAAATCATAAAGTGAAATTATAATTTAAATAATAATTAAGCAAACAAAGTGATAAATTTAATGAACAAAAATAATTATTTACTGAAATCAAAATAATAAAGCGAAATAAAATAACAGAACACATACATAATGAAACTTACCAAATTGAATGAAGTGAATATTTAATGAAGATGACAGATTGGGAAGGTCAGGCACTTAATAGTTAATGAACTTAATTATACTTATTAATAACTTAATAGTACATTAATAATACTTATGAACTAGTAAAATTTAGTTACCCAAAGAAAAGAAAAAAGATATAAACAAATATGACACAGAAATAAAATACATGAATATAATTGAATAATGAATATCAAAGAATATATAAATGACGATAGCTTGGGCTGAACAGAAGTTAAATGAAATATAAAGTTAATTTGAAAGGGAAGAACATTATGTCACAAGGCAACAAAGTCTTCAAATTTGCCCTCAAAACCAATAGGAGCCCTCAAATTCTAAATTAAATTTTCCCACGAGTTACTACTCTCTTCATTAATATCTTCCAAATAGGTTCAACACATTCGTAAACTCAAGGAATACGATACCTCCAAAGTTCATTATTTCTATAAAGTAAACCTCTTGGTCCAGAAAAAAAGTCTATGTGGTTAATTAATTTATTAGGGGTTAAACGTCTGCTTCGGAACCAAAGGCCATATCGCTGACGTCAAAAGGAAATTAAATACAAAGGACTAAAAGAAGCAGTCAGAGAGGAAAGTGGCTCCATGAACAAAGTCACTTACCACCGTCGGTGACAATGCTCATGGATGCAGAAAAGCTACTCCATGAATGGAGTCACCAAGGAATGTGACGAAACGGGACACAAGCACCAGTGGCTGCACTCACGGATGGAAGAGGAAAATGAAGAGGTGATGGTAAATGAAGCCTACGAGTCTACCTAACACAAAAATTTAAGACCTCGTAGTTGAAGAGCATAACCCTAGCGCTATCCTCTAAAAGTGCAAGTAACGTTGAAAAATTGATAAACATGGTAAAAATGAAAAAAGACAATCCATACTCCAAATTACAAAAGTTTGGGGCCCGAGGGACGTCACCCCCATTCTCTTCCATTCACCACTGACAGCTTCAGGATAGAGCCCCTGGGGGCCCTATGTGGTTAATTACGCACACCAATTTATTCTATGTATTACGTTTGGAAAAGACTTACTTCTCAGAGCACTAATATTATTATTGTCAAATAACTCCTCTAAACCACAAACACTGAGCATTCGGGGAATCTTAAAGACTCAAATGACACTGTTCAATTTTAAATCAATTTGATCTTTTTTAATTTAAATTGGAGGAGTTTTATTTTGATTTATATTTATTTGACAGTACAATGGTGTAGGATTTTTGAGTATACATGGCTAGAGGTGGACAGTCGAAGCGAAAAGGAAGGGTTTGATTGTACCAAGTTCATTAAATGAAGTTGAAATATTCTTAAACCGATATACTGAATTCGTTCTTCATAAATGCAGATTTTTTACATTTTTTAGATAATGATAATAGGTATAAGTTCATTTGGGTAGCCTGATTAACGAGCTGGCTAACCATTGCATAACGGTAAATGTTTTATATTTTGGACATTTAGAGAAACTAGATTTGATGAGCGATGATTATTAATATTTGTATTCGAAAGATCCTACAAATATATTTCATAATCCCTTATAATAGATACATTGATAGGATAAACTTTGTTTCGTTTTGATCCGATAATGTATTAGGAAACAATGAAAACAGCCTAACTTGTGCATTGTTTAGTGTAGCTAATTAAAGGAATGATAAAATAATTTCATAACACGTTCTAAATATATACATATGTCACTTCATGTCAGTACTTACTTACTTGATGACACTCCACCTTCCAGAGACTGTCTTTCTGACAGTGTCTTTTTCAGGATAGCTAATTGCATTCGCAACGACTCCCAACAGATTAGCCTATCCTACGCTACCAATCTCCTCCACTCTTCCCATGCAACCCTAATGTATCACTTAACAACCCCCACTTCTATCCCCCCAAATCCCAGAGCATCCCTCATACCCCCTCCCACACCCAACCAGAAAGTGCTCCAAGTCCTCCTCCCTCAGACCACACAACTCCACTCTCCCACCCACAAAACCTCTCCCTTATTTGAATGTTGGGTGTCAATATTAAGGTGTGGAAAAAAACGTAATAATCAAGATAATTAAGAATTTTACTAAAAGAACCTTATTTCGAGTTATCCGCCAGGAATGAACTCACCTCACATTGTCCGACAGTCTGAGGTAACATCTAACCACGTGCTTCAAGAGTCTAGCAGACTGGTCTTTGGCTAGAGCTATCACCATCTTCCCGAGGATCATTGCCACGTGTGAAAATCTGTCATAAGTCTGCGAGAGGGAAAAGAATCAATTTCAGCAGGGTAAAAATATCTAGCATTTAACAGGAGTGGCTACTGATGACTATAGAGAGTCTCAAAACTTCATTACTCTTTATCAATTAACAAATTATTTTATTCTTTTTTCAATATTTGTTACCTTGGTTACAAATAATGGGTTTCATTTGGTATTAGAGTTAAAATTGTGTGCACAAATTAGGTACATGGTATAGCTACATTAAAAAGTTGAAGCTGAATAATTTTCATCAGGAAAAACATTCATGAAGTTTTGAGGTGTAGGTATATTTAATACTGACTGTTAAGGGTTTATATCTGAGCAATAGTATTTGTTAGAGTGTTGTTGCACTCAGTGGGTAATAATGACACTGCACTGACACTAATAAAGAGTTTATTTCAATGGAAGAATATAGAACAGGAGTACACAGACGAGAGTGGAGGCGAAGACACAACCTCACTCCATGATTAACTGGAACTGAAATGTAAACAATACACGAGCGAGGCTAGGTTTGTTAGGCGGAAGGAAGGAAGTAATTATATTTGGGTTAAAGTTCTTATTTGAAACTGTTTTTATTATTATAATTAATTAAATATATTAAAAGAAATAATATTTTGATTTAATGAATTGTTTTATTTAATTTGATATATTTTGTTAATTATTATTTAGCTTATAATTTATATATTTATTGAAATTTAATTATTATTCATAACTTCACTACACTGACAATAGCTATATCAGTAGTAGATTTTTTACACTTGAAATGTATGTTTCTTGCTACAAACTATGTTCTGAAGTAATTTACGAGTTTGAAAAAAAAATCTTACCTGGCAAATGTAATGCAGCCCAGTACCTGTCTCGTCCAACAAAATCTTCTGAAGGATGAAAGTTGCCACAGTTTTACTCAATTCAGACCCAGACTCCATAATTCGGAGACATAGTGGTATGATTTCAGTTGTGAGAAGGAAGTTGATGACTTCTTGCTCGTCAGTCTTTAAGAATTAGAAATGGAGAGCTATGTAATACGTTACATGGAGGATGGATTTCCAACGAATAGATTTTTAGTAGAGACTAAGTACAGCTCTATGCCTAGGGTATGATGTTACTGGGTTTCATTTCATCAATAAATAACTTTATTAGTACTCGACCAATTTACTTTATTATAGCTTTAAATGGAATAGTGTAGCTATATCTTTTAATTTAATTACTTCAAAAATGAACATTTAGTGATTCCAATTTAAAAATACCCACGTCTTAGCTTTCCCTGGTTGTGTACAGCAGTGGGGTTGGTATTTAACAGTACTTCTAATTATTTAATTCATTGTTAATGCCTAATTATAATAGGTAATAATAATTATTTTATATTTTTCTCGCATCATTAAAAATATGGAAGCATCCAATAACATCGAAGTTACTCTGAATCAAACTGATTAATCAATTTGAAGCACCTGCTAAACCTTAATTTTCAAATTAGCTAATCTTCTAAACGAACAGAATGCAGATACAAGAAAGGACTTAAACGTAAGATATTAATAAATCACAGAAATAGCTAATGATAATACCTTCACCAGAGCACCAATGACACCAAGAGATGTTAATCTCAGATACTCGAAAGGTCTCGACTTCGTTGAGGTTTGTAAGAATGGATACAAATACAGGGGAATGTACGCCTCAAGAAATTTTGAGCGCGTCTCTGGGTGACTTGCAATGCACTGCAACAGAAATTAAAGTTAAACATAGGGAAAGAATGTTTTGATTATGTCAATGCATGAAATTTTTTGTAATTATGTATAAAATTACGAAAAATACAACAATTTTCATTTATATTCTATCATAAATAATTTTGTATGGGTAAAAACATTTTGTGCATAGATTCTTAATAACAATAAATATTTTTTTCCGAGTAGAAATTGACACCACATTGACTGATTAGACTTGCCTGAAGCAGAGCTAAGGCATTGCATACTCTATTGCTTTGACCAGCAGTGAGATTGGCCGGGCTAACACAAGGATAAATGTTAATGATCTCCTGCACTAAAGCCATGACTGTTCCAAATGAGTGCCAAAGAAGAGGTGCTATGTCATGCAGAGCTTCTCTCTTCTTACTGTTGACAGAGTGAGAGAACCGAAGTAAATTCTATGCTTATATTCATCAGGCCTTAATAGTTTGGTATTATAATCAATAATCCTTAAATACACAGCAATGTATGTCACCTCAATTCCTGTAGAGCGTCTTCTCTCGTTGCAGGATCATTAAGTTGATAAATATTCTTATAGAGCCTTTCTTTCTCCTCCTCAGTCATATCCTCTTGTAAACCGGTAGTGCTAGTCGTGCTCATGTCGGCAACTCCAGGATTGATGAACCTGCTTGCACCGACATGATTACCCTGTCAATGAAATGTACATAGTGGACATTTATTAGTGGAAATTAATTAGAAGATCAATAATCCAAATTTTAGATATTGATATTTTAAAAAATTATTCTCACCTGCTGTGTTGCTAGATTCATTATAAAATTGATTGATTATTATTATGTGTAGCTAATTTGCTGCTATGTGTAGCTAATTGGTTTTAATGTGTAGCTAATTGGCTGTTATGTGTAGCTAATTGGGTATTATGTGTAGCTAATTGGCTGTTATGTGTAGCTAATTGGCTATTATGTGTAGCTAATTGGCTATTATGTGAAGCAAATTGGCTATTATGTGTAATTGACTAGAAGTAACTGTCAAGGAGGTTTGAACATAGCAAAGCGCTGTAATATATTATCTGTAAAAAAAACACTTATTATATGTTTAGAGGAATAAAATCAGAGTAAAAGTACTGTAATCCTGATTGTTCTTGCACTTAACCACATATGCAATCATATTATATTTATTCTAAGGTGAAAAATAATTGACAAGATAACAAAGACTTACGTAGTAGGTTGAAGGTCGTCTTCAATTACCTGGAGACATTTTGTTCTTTCTGTTGAGTTTGTATAAGAGGTGACAACTAGCGAGATATTTCAGGTTACTGCACGGCAGGGATGTGTCCAAGTACTAAGTTTTCAAAGCTCGAGTCCCAGTGATGCCTAATTTTAAAAAGTGGTGTTTGGATGGGACTTATCAGGACCTCCAGGAAAGAATAAGAATGTCTCCAGGTAATTGGGGACAGCCTTCAACATACTAGGTAAGTCATGGTTATCTTACCAATTACATCACGACATTCTTGTTCTTTCTTTGGAGAGTTTATGAGAAGTGCCAACAAGTGAGACTTCAAAGCAACAGCACAGGGACGATAGAGATGATCAACCAAAAAAACTATCTAATAGTGCTTGAAAATTTGAATTTGACCCTCCAACTGTCAGAAGTAGCTATATCTTCAATGGGCATTCTACTTATTAGCAGCAAAAAGGCTGCTCTAATGCTATGAGCTTTAAATTAGGATGCATCTATCCCAGCTTATGATATAAGTTTAATCCAACAACTAAACGAAAAAGAGGTAACCAGTTCAAACTGTTTCTTAAACTGACAAACAAATGCGATACATCTCGGAGAAAATTAACGTTTCTTTAGATATAAAGTCTAGAATTAGACATGAGCAGATGAAGGAATTCACATTCTAATTGTGTAATGTAATCTTTCATTCCTATTTCTCGACTTGAGATTTAATCTCCTAAATGAAATGTATAATCATCTAATAATTCTATATTATCAACATTTGTGAGAGAAAGTTTGCTCTATTTACATAGCAGACAGAGCAATAATAAGCATAATATATTTGAAGCATATCATATTGTTCTTCAATTGGAGAACAATTAAAAGAAATTAAATTAATTATTGAAACATCAAAATAAACTGACAATGATTAAGCAGATCAGAATGGAAATGAATACAATGAAAGAATTGAACTGCAGGGGATCACAATTTAGTCTGCGAGAAAAAAATAGCCACTTAATATGGTGCTTATATTGAATTTTAGTTATCAATCATGGTACTGGTCTATTAATTCCAACTAACATCAGGATCTAGACAGCTAATTCAATAAAACATCAGGTACTGGTCTGCTAAATCTATCAAACATCAGGTACTGGTCTGCTAAATCCATCAAACATCAAGTACTGGTCTTCTATATCCAACAAACATCAGGTACTGGTCTTCTAAATCCATGAACATCAGTAACTGGTCTGCTAAATCCATTAAACAGCAGGAACTGGTCTGCTAAATCCATTAGACATCAGGTACTGGTCTGCTAAATCCATTAGACATCAGGTACTGGTCTGCTAAATCCATTAGACATCAGGTACTGGTCTGCTAAATCCATCAAACATACGATACTGGTCTTGTAAATTTATGAACATCAGGTATGGTCTTCTAAATTCATGAAATTCAGGTACTGGTCTTCTAGATCCATCAAACAATTGGAACAATTCTTCTACATTCATCGAACACAAGATTCTGGTCTTCTAAATCCAAAAAATATCAGGAACTGGTTTGCTAATTCCGCCAAACATTGAGTACTGGTATGTTAATTCTCTCAAACAACAGGTACTGGTCTGCTAAATCCATAAAACATCAGTTAATGGACTGCTAAATCCATCAAACATCAGGTACTGGTCTTCTAAATCCAACAAACATCAGGTACTGGTCTTCTAAATCCAACAAACATCAGGTACTGGTCTTCTAAATCCAACAAACATCAGGTACTGGTCTTCTAAATCCACGAACATCAGGTACTGGTCTTCTAAATCCACGAACATCAGGTACTGGTTTGCTAATTCCACCAAACATCAGGTACTGGCCAGCAAAATCCATCAAACATCAGGTACTGGTCTGTTAAATCCATCAGGTACTGGTCTGCTAAAGCCCTCAAACATCAGGTACTGGTCTGCTAATAGCCTAATTCTGTCAAACATCAGGTACTGGTCTGCTAATAGCCTAATTCTGTCAAACATTGGGTGCTGGTCTGTTAATTCTCTCAAACATCAGGTATAGGTTTGCTAAGTGTTGAAAATAGCACATATTATCTTTAATATGCAGACTGCCAACAGACATTCTACAAGATTTATCTCTCAAGTACTCAACTTTCCAGCCTGCAAATGAAGGGTGAATCTGTGAATTTTATCTGGCGACAATTGAGGCCTTAAATAAAATATCTGGAGAGTAATTGGGTACACTTTTCAGACTGGCAAACTTCCAAGTCTATAAATTTATGTAAATTTAATTTTGACCCATTTTCTCTCCAATCTTCATTCTAACAGAGAATGAATTTATCAGAGTAGAAAATCATAACCAATTTCCCATTTGAAATATTTTCTAATTTCCAAGACTCCATCCAGAATTTATGATTCTGTGTGACAAATCTGAACCTAATTTTAGAAATTGTAGATCTCCGAGGGAGATCTTGAATATATTCCTATGTTACCAACATACCATTAATTTAACCCCAGTCTGCAGAATTTGGTTAAGTGTTCATAGAGATGCCTTATTCTGTTCACCAAATCTGTATTTGGTGCAAAAAATCCCACTGACTTTTTCAAAAAGGTGAAAAAATTCACAAACAATTTTCAATATTTTTGGTGATCCACTAACGTTCTCCTAATTTAGCTATCAAAAATTAATGGAACATATGAATAAATAGCTAAAAATCAGACTGCAGAAAGTAAAAACTGGTAAAATTTTCATAGAGACCTCATTCTATTATTCTGCCTACAGTAAATTTAATGTAAATACATGGATTAATTCAGAAGTGTCTGTGCAATATTGATATAATCATAGGAATTAGCTCAAAATTTTTTTTAGAGAATATCCCATATTCTGCAGACTGGTCATAAATCCACAATCTTTCCAATCTGAAAAGAAGGTCTCCACAGACCCAGGATTTTTTACAGAAATTGTGATTTGGGCACAGCAAATAGGAATTAAATAGGACTTGGGCTAAGGATTAATTTTCAAATCCTGCTATACTTTTCAGACTGGCCGACTTAGCTAAAATATTATTTTCAAAGGGGAAAAAATTCCACCATCAAGTTGTGGAATTTGCACTCAGTCTGGCTGAGTTTACATAAAGTGTTCACAGTAAAAATTAATGTAGATATAGGAATTAAGAATTAACTACAGATTGTTCATAGAAATTAGAGAATATCCCCCATATTTTACTCTGTAGACTGGATTTAAGTGAATTTATTAATCCAGGCTGCAGAAACTTTTCTCCAAGAAATCTTCTATTTTAATTTTAGCTTCTGTTCCCATTAAAATACATGTGAATATAGGAAAAAATTATTCAAATTAAGGATTGTTCACACAGAAAATGTTAAAAATATCATCATGTTTTGCTAACTGGAGTTATTTAACTTAAGGAGATTTTGAATTAATAATTCTATGTAACTATTATAGTGTTACAAGTACCCATAATAGAATGACGAGTAATGTCCGCCTTACATTTCAAATAGTCAAAATTCAGATATATGCCAGTCTGTATTTGGTGCACAAACACCCACCAACTTGTTCAAAAAGCCCAGTCTGAAAAGTAGGTATCCTCATACACAGGATTTTTTTACAGAAATTGGGTTTTGGGCGCAGCAAATAACATGGGAACATAGGAATTAAATAGGACTTGGGCGCAGGATTAATCCACAAATCCTGCTCTACTTTTCAGACTGGCAAAAAGCTGAAAAAATCCACAACATATTTGGCTGATCCATCAACATTTTCCTCATTTAGCCTCAGACAATTAATGGTAACATAGGAATAAATAGCTAAAAATCCACCAACTATGCTATAATATTATTGACAAAGGGAAAAATTCCACCCAACAAGTCGGAGGAATTTAACAAGGAAACAACAGTCTGGTATGTAATTGACTTTAAATTTTATGTCAATTTTGGCATGAAATTTTCAAAAATGAGCCAAAATTGGCTTGGTTAAAAAATTTTGTGAAAATTCCACTCTGCATAATGTGTCTCATGTACCTCAGATATTTTAATATGAGAGTATCTGCTGCTGAGTCAGCAGCAGATTCAGATTTCAAATTTGCCTGATTTGGAAGAAATTTTGTTATTTTTGGAGAGAACTGGAGAGACAAATGGAGAAAAATGTTGGAGGACTAGACAAATTGATGAAAATGTTGGCAGCTATTTCTCAGATTTTAGAAAAAGTCAGGAGTTCAGTACACGGTGCACCAAATACAAACTGGCCCTCAAAAGTCGCCAATACACTGGCGACTTTGTTCATACTTTGAAAGTTTGAAACAAGGTTATTCCTATGTTACCATTAATTTTTGCCAGTCTGCAGAATATGGGGGATATCCTCTCCGAACAATTTTCAATTAATTCCTATATTTACATTAATTTTGCTACAAACAAAATAAGAGACCTCTACGAACACTTTACCAGTTTCTGCAGACGGGAATTTTTGGTGGAAAAATGGGTAAAATGTTGGTGGATCAGCCAAACCACTCTGGAAAAAGTGCTCTTTTGACTCTTTACTGATGGATTTATCTCTCTGTTGGAGTTTAGCAAACCTTAAAATACAGTTGTTAACGGACCGCACATAAGGTATCCTATTACACAGTAATAAATTAATGGGAACTGTATAATCCGCAGCATTTAACCTCTATAATTCATCTGTTAGCCTAAGGTATTTTGACTATTTTCCAGAGTGGCAGCCAAATACAGTACAGGAAATTTATGAAGGATTTTTTCAGCTTTTTGAAAAAAAAGTCAGTGGAATATTGTGCACCAAATACAGACTGGCTAATTGGAGAGCATTTTAAGATTTTAGGCGTCAAATTGGCGACTTAGGTTAGAAATTTTGCCAGTCTGCAGAATAGGGGACATTTTTAACATTTTCTGTGCGAACAAACCTTAATTTCCTCCTAGATTTACACTAATTTTAATGTGAACAACAGGCAAAAATAGAGGATTTCTTGGAGAACAGTTTACAGTTCCTGCAGTCTGGGTCAAATTTGAAAACCCAAAGAGAGGAATTGTCTCAAAAATTAAATATCAAGAGACTGATTGTGCATGCTTTACAGACTGGGTGGCTAGTCTAGAATCTAGGGCTCTCTATGCTAGGCTGGCTAGCTAGACTAAGATACTGATAAGTGATAGTTAGAACTTAGCTACTCTGATACGTATCTAAAAGCTGAGCGGCGCACACCAGTACGGCCAGTCTGCAAAACATGGGACATTTTTAACATTTTCTGTGCGAACAATCCTTAATTTCCTCCTATGTTTACATGTATTTTAATGAGAACAGAAGCCAAAATAGAAGATTTCTTGGAGAACAGTTTACCAGTTTCTGCAGTCTGGCAGTACGGCGCACCAGATTACGGCGCACGACTGTACATTCTATTAGATAGGTAATTTGAATACAGTAATGATAAATGGAGTGAGTTTGATAGGTACCTAATTGTCGTATCAAATTCATGTCTGACGCCTGACGGTACCTGAATCCAATGTTTATACTACACAGGTGACAGTTTAATTATTCGATTGAGATATGTTTAATTTGGAATAGAAAATAAAATTCATCATAGGAAACTGTAATTGTAATTTAATGGGATAACTATTGTAAAATGTAAACTTTCAGTCTGAGGTGTAAATAAAAACTTATCAGTTAGCCGTTAGGTAGATGTATCGGAGGGCGTGCCGCCCAGTCTGCAGAATATGGAACATTTTTCCAAGACTCTCTGCAAGAGTTTTTGATTGATTTTTAGAAATTTGAGATCTCTGCGGGAAATCTTGTATTAATTGAATTTAATTCCTATGTTACCATTAATTTAGCTGCGGAAGATTTTGAATTAATTCCTATGTTACCATTAATTTAGCTGCGGGAGATTCTGAATCTGCTGCTGAGAGTCAGAGAGTAACTGTCTCTCAAATTAAAATCTCTGCGGGAGAGAGAAGAGACACATTCTGCAGACTGGCGTGCCGCCCACCGAACCCCCCTGCCAGGACTCCAGTCTGTATTTCGTGGTAAATTCCACCGACATGTCGGTGGAATTTTTCTCCTTCGAAAATAATATTCTGGCAAAGTCGGTGGATTTTTAGCTATTTACTCCTAAGTTACCATTGATTTTCGGTGGAAAAATGGGTAAAATGTTGGTGGATCAGCCAAATCACAGGAAATTTATGGTGGATTTTTTCAGCTTTCTCAAAAAGTCAGTGGAATTTTGTGCATCAAATACAGACTGGTGCCAGGTCATTAAACAATCATGAAGTGTGCAAAACAACAAACTAGCGAATACAACACACTACAAAACAGTTTTTCACATTGAGGTCATTAATAGAAAGTACAGTGGTGCGCCGTATTGCAGTGCGCCGTAATGTGGTGCGCCGCTCAGCTTTTGTTGGCTACTCCTACTCTTAGAAGTTTAATCTTTGATAAACGATTTAAAGCATAAAGGACCATAAAACATCAATTAACAGTTTAGTAATGCTCCTACCTAATTCAAATAACCTATGAAAGCAAAAAGTTTGAATCTACTTAAGTTTCCATTTTATTTACATGATCAATAGCAATAATGACAAACGTTTCACCATCGAAGCCGAGTAGAAAATGACAAAATGACAAAATTTCTCATAACAACGATAATATAAAGCGCGGAATTATATACTTTAACTGGCATTGTTAAGAAAATTTAATTATTTCCCAATTCAATAAATTTGTGTACTTACAACACAGGACCATAATCACTACTTTTTTCAGATACCACCTAAACTAAAGAATTATGAAGAAACCTTTTTATATATGATAAATATCTACTACGTACCTCATACCCAGGATACAGTAACATAGGGTATGGTAATCAGCTGATTGAATCTATAGTTTGACGTGAACACCGGGTGACTGAAAATGGCGACTCTGACATAGTAAATAAATAGAAAAGTATACTAAGTTTCGAATTAATTGACGATGAACTTGATCCATTCTTCAGAAACGATGTAAACAAATGGCGTCGCATACAGTACTCTCATGTATTATAAGTATTATAAGGTGAATATTATAGGTGAATAGAGTGTAAAACGTGATAAAAACAATTTTATGTAAGTTAATTTCCATGAAAATGCACGTTTAACTGAATAGTAGAACATTTTTTATTTAAAAACAAAATGGAAAATACTTTGTATGACGTCACTCAGAGTATTTTTTGATGTTCCAATATTGTACTTGGTATACTTCTCTATTTATTTACTATGGACTCTGACTACACTTTGAAACATGGGAAAACCTACTTAAACTTAGTCACTTTTAAATTTATTTTTTTCTTATCAATTACTAACTAGGCATTGGTTAAATTGTATTTCCATTATTTTTTTTCTTATTTGTTATTCATAGGAACTACAATTTAGCAGTTAACTAGCACTAGTTTAGGCTAGCTCCTTGGTAGCATATTTTCAAGAACCTATTTTTTTATAGATAAATTAAAGAAATGAACAATAAAAACACACTTGAATTATATCTATATATTCAGCTTTAAGGTTCAATCGCCATTTCCGCTTTTCTTTTGCACAAAACCCTTATAAAATGACTTCAAACTTCTCTAAATTAACATGAAAATACGAGGAATTATATGCCGCTCGGTCACAAACAAGGAATGTGTTGTTGTGGTGACGTCAAATTGTTGTGTCGTCTGCTAGGTACTATACCCGTTTATGTTCTTGTACCCTGCTCATACCCATGGTACAGGAACATAACAGGTATAGTAACTAGTAGACGACGGGAAAATATGACATCACCAAAACAACACAATACAATTTAACAAATGCCTAGTTACTAGTTAGTAATAAATAATAATAAAAAAAAAGTTAGAGAAGTGACTAAGTTTAAGTAGGTTGTCTCATGATTCAAAGTGTGGTCAGAGTCTTTATTTCCGGTCAAGCCGTGGTCACGTCAAACTAGATTCGATGAGCTGATTACCATACCCTATATGTTACAGTATCCTGGACCTATGTACCACCTTATATACCTATTTGATCATACATAGATATCTACTATACTTATACCATGTGTTCTAGATCTTTCCTATCATACTAACAATTAATACCTACCTACCAAAAAATATTCTTATATCAAATTGGGTGCTACGTAATTTGATCTCGAGTAATTTGTCCTCGTTAATTTCATCCCCGAAATTTAATTCTTGGCCGTTATTTACTTATTTGATTTATATTATATTTAATTAATTAAATATATAATGAATTATTATGTCAATATTGTGTAACTATGCAACAAGATTTTAGGATAAATTCATTTGTTTATCGCTTTCAAAATATTTTCTACTGGACTCAAAGTTATAAAGAGCATTCGTGGAGGAAATAAACTCAAGGTTCATAGACTACATATAACAGGTTAAAGGCTGCTTAATTCATCACCGATATTCGTCCGGCACGTCTCGGTTCGTCTCCGTCACTCTCCTCTCAGTGATTCGGTGTCAGTGAAAATATAAATCGTTAGATTAATTTCAACGGACATATTCACACAGTTCCGGCTCCTCGATCGCAGTGATAAAATATCACTGACCAGTGACCGGTGACGTCCCGGACGGATATCGGTGATGTGTGAAGCAGCCTTTAATATGAATATACAAAACTAATATGTTTTAAGGCTGCTTCACACATCACCGGGATCCGTCCGGCACGTCACCGGTCAGTGATTTTTATCACTTAAAGCAGGATACAGTAACATATCGTCATATCGAGTATAGTAATCAGCTGATCGAATCTAGTTTGACGAGACCGGGTGACTGGAAATGACGACTCTGATCACGCTTTGAAACATGGGAAAATCTACTTAAACTAATCAACTTCTATTTTTTTTATCAATTACTAACCAGGCATTGGTTAAATTGTATTTCCATTATTTCTTTCCTTAATTGTTATTCGCGAGAACTACAATTTAGCAGTGAACTAGCTGAGTCTAGCTCTCGTTTAGGCTCCTAGGTAGCATATGTTCAAGACCCTATTTATTATAGATAAGTTAAGAAATGAACAGTAAAAACACACCTGGATTATATCTATATATTCAACTTTGAAGTTCAATCGTCATTTGCACTTTTCTTCATTTGCACACGAAACCCTTATAAAATGACTTTAAACTTCTCAATATAAACAATATTAAAGGTCCCCTCCAAGCAAATATTTTTATTGTCTTATTCAACGAGGCTAATGTTTCTTATCATTTTGCTGCAAACCGCATAAAATTGGTAGCATATTCTTAATTTTATATGCTTTTAAAGATTTTTATAATCAAAACTCTACAAAACCTATTTCACTTCCGAATTACTAATTTAAGAAATTTTCAGCCTGAAGAAAAAGAATGTACACCATTTGTTTTGATTGTCAACTAGGTATTAGGTTTAATAAATCCATTTAATATTCGTGTAAAGATATAAAATTGAATGAACTTATAATAGAAACGTTTATATACTTTAGGAAACAGTTAATATCTAAAATAAAGGCCGAAAATGCATTGTTTGTTCATAAAATTCAAGTTTGTAATCAAAACAAAGAGTGTTCAATCTTCTTCTTGAGCATCAGATTAGTGATTCGCTCAATTGTTGCTCACAGAGTATTAAAAAACTTTAACAAATTATAAAATATTTACTGAACTGAATTGCATGCGGTTTGCAGAATAATGATCGTAGACCTTAGTTCTATAATATTATGTTATAAACTCATTTTTTTCACTGAGCCTGGAGAGGACCTTTAACATTCGAGGAATTACGAGCCGCTCCGTCACAAACAAGGAGTGTGTTGTTGTGGTAACGTCATATTCTTGAGTTGTTTACTAGTTACTATACCCGTTATGTTCTTGTACCAATCCAATGAGGTATATTTGCAGAGGTCTCTTTTGCTGTCAGGTCTGCAGTCTTTCTCCTACAACACAGATTCATTTTCCATTCATTCGTCAACTTCCGACATCCTACCTCTTCACTACTCCACGTTCATCATCCTCTCTCTCGCTCTCCACATCCTCAGCATTATTCCTCTCCTCTCCGCTTAATTCACCTTGTTCTCCAAACAGAAAAAATCCCAACACCTCTTATCTATCCATCACTCTTGTCTCTGTAGCTCCACTGCCTCTCTCCTATTTTCCTCCAGCATGTCACACCTCCAGTTCAAAGTTACATAGCCTGCACTCTCTACTCTTTCCCCACGTTCTGTCCTCAAGTCTCATGCAATTGGTTCTGGCTACAAACCAAAATTTTTGCCTCCAATCTTCCACCATAGTCCTCCAATCTCATCTCCAGCTTAAACCTCCAGTAGATCTTCAGACTACGTTTGGACTCCATCTCTTGCCTCCATTCAGCATCCACCACTCTGGCCACTGTCCTCTTCACTTCATTTCCAGTCGTCACCTTCAGCTCCTCCTCTCTCACCATCGCCCACTGCAAACACCTTCTAGTCTGCTCCCACCACTCACTTCTTCTGCCTTCTCTGCTGCTTCTCATGATCATCCTCAGCATCCTATTATCTCCCTGCTCCACTATTCTCGAATACTGAACTCTTCCTCTGGCCACCGTGCTGATGTCCACTTCACCCCCTCATTCCAGCTATTGCGGCCCATTTTGGCACTCCAAGCATTCTCCTGCTTCTGATCCTGGATATCCTCCACCCTCGTTCTCACTATCTCTTAACCATGCAGCACTCTCGGCAACACCACTCCCTTCCAATATCTGTGGCAGCTCTTCTCTATTACACTGCTAGTGAGCACGCTCATCTTCTTTGCTGTTGTAATCATCTACTCTCTCTGACTTTTAAACAAATTCCTCTGTCCTTGCACCTTCACACCCAAATACCTCATCTCCTCCACCACCGCAATCCCTTCTACCTCCACCACTGCCTCATCTGAGTTTAAAATCATGCACTGACTCTTCCTTTTATTATGAATCCTGCCTGCTCATCTCTCCTCATTCCGCTCTCAAACACATGTCCCTCAGAGCTCCCATCAGTATCTTGTAGGAGCATCTATGATGGCAATGCGCCTCATGTCTGATACAGTTAGTTTCCGTATCTTTGGCAACATTACAGTTTGTTTGATTTTCCAACCTTCAGTGATGTTTTCCTTGCTCAATCAATCTCCTGTAACTTTCCTCCAATCATCCCCAACCACATCACTTTCCCCTATCACCTTATACATTTCTGCCTTTATGCCGTCCAGTCCTACTGCTTTCCCATTCTTCAGTTTCTTTATTGCCTTTCCATTGTCCTCCTTGCTAACATCGATTGCTGCAACCTCTGTGGTGACACTAATCACACTTAATTAATTTCTAATGTACTTTTATGTTCCAATAATCTTTTTCCTCCTAGAATGTTCTAGAACAGGGGTGGGCACACATTGTGTTTTTCAGTGCCGAAAGATGGAATCTTAGTGCCAATTTTCTTTTCGTTTTCTAAATTGCTGGGATACTGAGTAATTATATAATGAGGTGGTATATTCAATTGAAGTACTAACATGTACAACGGTACATATTTTGAGCATAAATATTGGTAGTAGATTTATCATTTGCATTAAAAAGAATTAATATATGATATATAAAAAAAAATGCATGTGAAAATATCACGATAAAAACAAAAATAAGCTATCTTGCATAAGTAACAATAAATAACTCATAAATTCACAGGATTAATTACTTACCTAACTTATTAAAAATGGGAATTAAAAATGATTGCATAAATATTAACCACAGTGTTTGAATATCCCAAGATAAGCGTATGAAAGATGTAAATTTACCTGATCTTGATAAAAAGAGACAGAGGTAAATAAATTAAATACAGGCACTATTGTAACAATAAACAGAAAAATCCTTATTAAGGGATAAAATTTACTATCAAAGTATCAAGGTCATTACAAATATACTGTTCTTCAATTAGTTGACCATGCACTTCTATATTATCCTATTAATTTATAGAGCAGTCAGGGCTAAAAATTCTTAATTTTCTTTGGAAGAAAATAAAGCACCATTTCCTGGGTGGGCAGTGGTGCCGTTTTGAGTGCCAAAATAGCACCGAGTGCTGCATTTGCCCACCCCTGTTCTAGTTTTTATCCTTTTTTATGTTTAAATTATAGTAGATATTTTTCGGTTCCTATTATTGTATAGTTACCTATTATATTTATGTTTCGTTTTTAAACAATAAAGTGTGATTAGTGTCACCACACCTTTATTCTTCTTTATGGGTCTGCCACAATCCTTGGTAATGTCCTTTGTCTATCTCTTTCCTCTCACTCCATGATTTTTTTTCTTCTGAGCTCTCCATTATAATTCCTCTTCTCCACCTCACTACACATTTTTCCCATTCTATTTGGGTGTCTCCGGTAAACTCCTCCCCAGAACAAGCTCATTTCCCTCTTCATGTTTTCTTCTCACAAGCGCTTTCCTTTCTCCCCGAAGATTGCGAATTCCTTCCTATGCACCTTTTTTCTCTCAACTTGTTAATATTCTCCCAGAGTCTTCCGTACCTTCCATTTCTTCTGATCCCGCGCACAATCTTGTCCTCATATATTTCCATCTGTTTTCTTATCAGACATGCTACCTTCATCTTCTGCTGCCTATACCAGTTCCATGCCTCCTGTTTGCCAATTTCCATCCTCCAATTCCTATGGACCGTGTTCAATCACCTTCTTTCATAAATTCTCTTTCTTATTTCTTCATTCATCCAAGGTTGTTTCTTACCTCCTTCTGCTCCTTCCTTTCGCCTCTACTTGACTTGTAGATTCTCCTTTAATGCCTGCCTCATAAAATCATTAATAACTTCCAAATTTCTGTCCTGTCCATCACTCAACTTCTCCTCCACCTGTCCTCTGTATCTTCTTATCATTTCAGTTGTATACCTGAAGTACTCTCTTTCATGCCATCCGTCATCCTGTCTAACCTTCACATGTTTCTTAATTTTGAAGTAAGCTGTAATCATACAGTGGTCTGAGAAGTCCACCTCCTCTCTCTCCTCATCGATGATCATCCTGAGCCTGATCATTTGCAACAACAAAGTCTATGACACTCCTCTACTCACTTCGCTCCCATGAGTACACACATTCACACCTCTCCAAGAATTAACTAACAAGTTTTCCAGTTTCATTTTCCTTCTGGTTTCATTTCCTCAGAACTACCCAACTGTAAAATTTCATGATGGTGAAATTCTGCAACCTCTGGAACAGACTTCCAGCTGAAATTGTCAACAGTCCATCAGTTGACTCTTTTCAAAGACGCGTGGACGGGATTCTACCTGTGCTTGAATACTGAGCTCAGTGTTTATCCTGACCTCTTGTTTTGGCCTTTTCTGAGCAGGAGCAGATGTGTGGCTGGTGGCAGTTGCTTTCTGTGCACCCCCCAGATTTCACATTTGCCACTTGTGTATACCTAGTGCAGAAAACACATTTTGCCCTTCTATATTTAATGAGAACAACTGGCGCCTTTACGTGGCGAGAGAGATCAGGTCACACCCTGCGTCCTGTCAACGTCTCAGAGACTGCCTTCGGGCGGCCCCTGTGAGGGGGGGGGGGGGCAGTGACTGGCGGGTTTGACTGACCAAGTCCAGGTTGAAACTTGTAGTAGCCTATGATTGCACCCAAACTGTCTTCCTACGCCTGGTGGAGCTTCTTCCTTCGTCAGGTTTGGGAGTACGGTTTGAAGTGCATAGGCTCCAAGTGGGGAGTGATGACTAGATCACCATGCTCCGTTGGTAACCCAACGTTGAGCAGCGCAGCTGGCTGTGCACAGGGGCCTTCCTTGGATGAGCATATTGTGGTTTTTGAAGGTCCCTTTATCATTGTGACTCCCTGTAACGTAGCCCAGATGCCCATTGTAGTCCCCCAACAGAATCACCTTTTGTCCATCTGCTGTGCCCTGCTCTTCTATTTGTCCTATCTCTTCCAAGATTCTCTCATTGTATTTCCTCACTTCATCGTCTTTACCAGTCCTTAGGCAAAGATGGGCGGGATTGTACTTCCCAAGTACCAAGTAAAAGTACTAAGTACCAAGTAAGTACTTCAAGTACTACTTGAAGTACTTACTAAAAATTACTTTGAAAAATTACTTAGAAGTACTTTTTACAAGTACTTGTTACTTCCCAAATAAAAAGTACCTTATGGAGTACATTTTTTTCTTTTAAAATAAAATGACAGTCAAACTTACGACGATGTCGCTACAGTTGCTAGATGTTGCCAATTGGATTCAAGAGATTCTAATAGATTCGTTCTATAATCTCTGTAAATTGAATCTTTTTCCCATCAAGAAATGTATTTACAGCACCGTACACACTAACAAACTGGATAAAAACTGTTGGATTTTAGTGTTGTCAAACAATAAAACCTAGAGTTTGAAGAGCCAGAAGAGGTCCAACATGTTGTAAAATTGTTTGTCAAAGAGTAGAATCGAAACTAAGACATTGTATAATTTTATGTGAAGATGATTTTTTTATATTTTCTGAATTACAATCATGTACATGAGCTATATTGTCCAATTGAAGTACAATGCCTATAATTATTTTATGATACCTAGATATCACAACCAATATTTGCCAAACGCGTACATTGAAAAGAGTCACTGTGATGATGTACTATCAGAGAAAAGAGTAACTGTGATGATGTACTATCAGTGAAAAGAGTCACTGTGATGATGTACTATCAGAGAAAAGAGTCACTGTGATGATGTACTATCAGAGAAAAGAGTCACTGTGATGATGTACCATCAGAGAAAAGAGTCACTGTGATGATGTAGTATCAGAGAAAAGAGTCACTGTGATGATGTACTATCAGGGAAAAGAGTCACTGTAATGATGTACTATCAGAGAAAAGTCACTTTGATGATGTACTATCAGAGAAAAGAGTCACTGTGATGATGTACCATCAGAGAAAAGAGTCTCTGTGATGATGTAGTATCAGAGAAAAGAGTCGCAGTGATGATGTACTATCAGAAAAAAAGAGTCGCTGTGATGATGTACTATCAGAGAAAAGAGTCGCTGTGATGATGTACTATCAGAGAAAAGAGTCACTGTGATGATGTACTATCAGAGAAAAGAGTCACTGTGATAATGTTCTATCAGAGAAAAGATTCACTGTGATGATGTATTATCAGAGAAAAGAGTCACTGTGATGATGTACTATCAGAGAAAAGAGTCACTGTGATGATGTACTATCAGAGAAAAGAGTCACTGTGATGATGTACTATCAGAGAAAAGAGTCACTGTGATGATGTACTATCAGAGAAAAGAGTCACTGTGATGATGTACTATCAGAGAAAAGAGTCACTGTGATGATGTACTATCAGAGAAAAGAGACACTGTGATGATGTTCTATCAGAGAAAAGAGTCACTGTGATAATGTTCTATCAGAGAAAAGATTCACTGTGATGATGTATTATCAGAGAAAAGAGTCACTGTGATGATGTATTATCAGAGAAAAGAGTCACTGTGATGATGTACTATCAGAGAAAAGAGTCACTGTGATAATGTTCTATCAGAGAAAAGATTCACTGTGATGATGTACTATCAGAGAAAAGAGTCACTGTGATGATGTACTATCAGAGAAAAGAGTCACTGTGATGATGTACTATCAGAGAAAAGAGTCACTGTGATG
Organism: Caprella mutica; assembly: GCA_947561585.1. Classification (NCBI taxonomy): domain Eukaryota; kingdom Metazoa; phylum Arthropoda; class Malacostraca; order Amphipoda; family Caprellidae; genus Caprella; species Caprella mutica. The sequence goes on from CANNZV010003087.1 coordinate 37,045, forward strand.
ATGTACTATCAGAGAAAAGAGTCACTGTGATGATGTACTATCAGAGAAAAGAGTAATTGAGAAGATATGCCATCAGAGTTAACGGTATAATTTTTTTTTAAATTGTATAGTAAATATACTTGGTACTTCTAAGTACTCTAAAAAGTAGCTACTTGGTACTTGTATTTTGAAAGTACTTTTTAATTTGAGTACTTGGGCAACTACTTACAGTACATTGATTTACGAGTACTTGTACTTAGTACTTAAGTACTTTCGATGTACTTTTCGCCCATCTCTGTCCTTAGGTATACTATCACTATGATTATATTCAAGTCTCCTAGTATTTCCTCCATATGCAGCACATCTCTACTCCTTGTCTCTCTCTTCTCCATAAACAAATCTCCCTTCCTGTAGATGCACATCAATCCTCCACCTCTCCTATCTTGCAGCTCCCTCATACTGTGCTCCACTACCAGCTGCCCTCTAATCCTCAGATCATCAACCTTCTTCTGCGTTTCTGTCAAGCACAATATCATATTCTTGAAGGGCAGTTGTTAGTGAGTTCGTTTTAAAAATCTATCAAAAAGGATGGACTCAATGAAAGCGTAGGATGGAAGTTCAGCTGAGTAAACCTGTAATTTATTAACTAAAATTCACATAAAATAAAATACAGATTATTGGCGAAATATTATTATTCCTATATAGTACAAAATGAAACGAAACCCTTGATATTTACGCAGCATAGTAACAGAAAGTTAGCTATAGTTATAAATTGTAATACTAGAACCTTTTAACACTTTTCTATGAATTTAAATTACACTCTGTATCATTATTGACATTTGAAGGTCCTCTCCAAGCAAATTTTTTTATTACTTAAATCAACGAGGCTAATGTTTCTTATCATTTTACTGCAAACCCCATCAAATTTGATAGCATATTTTTAATTTTATATGCTTTTAAAAATATTTATAATCCAAACTCTACAAAACCTACTTTACTTCCGACTTTCTAATTTTCAGTCTGAAGAAGAAGAATGTACACCATTTGTTTTGATTGTCAACTAGGTATTTGGGTTAATAAATCTATTTATTATTAGTTTATAGGTTTAAATTTGGATAAACTTATTATAGAAACGTTTATACACTTGAAGAAACAATTATTATCTTAAAAGAAGGCCAAAAACGCATTGTTTATTTAAAAATCTAATTTTGAAATCAAAACAAAGAGTGTACAATCTTCTTTCTCAGCGTCAGGTTGGAGATTCGCTCGATTGTTGCTCATATAGTATTAAAAAACTTTAAAAGCAAATAATAAAATATATACTGAACCGAATTGTATGCGGTTTGCGGAATAATGATCGTAGACCTTAGTTCTATAATATTATGTAATAAACTCATTTTTTCCCGGAGCCTGGAGAGGACCTTTAAACTATTACAAAATATCCTTACCCGAACTTAACAGCTGAAAAGGAAAACTAAATATTTGAATTGAGGAGATGGCTGGAGATGAACTGACGTCAGCTGGATAGACCACAGACAACAGCGGCACAGGGCTCCCCCGCCAGTAACGGAGTGTGCAGGGAGTTAGAAATAGTGAAAATCGGGTTTTGAAAGGAATCGGACAGAGTGTCCAGAGCGAGTTGAATTTTTGGGGATAGGAGGAAGAGGTGAAGAAGGTGTCGGAGGGTGTGAAGGACGATAATTGTAATCTTTAGTAGGAGATGTGGTTGTTGGCGATGAAGATGGTAGATGTGCAGGTTTAAGTCTATCAATAGAGACAGATCTATTACCTTGTGGGAGTTTCAGGATGAAGTACTTGGGTTTGCGCTCAAGTACTTCATAGGGTCCAGTGTAGGAAGCTTCAACACTTTTGCGGATACGTCCAGCACGCAACTACACTTTATCACAGTGCATGAGATTTTTAGGTACATGAGAAGGAACAGAAGAGTGACTAGTGCCTGAAGCGAGTGTGGAGAAATCGAAAGAGTGCATCTCTTTTATGAAGGTTTCTAAAGTTTCATGTGAAACAGAGCAGTAGGTTGTTGAAAGGAAGGGTTGAGGACATAGCATGAAGGCTTCGGTCAATGCTGTGAATGGAAAAAATTCAGAACAGTTTGGAGTCATGCGGAGACCTAACAGAACGATAGGTAGGGATGTGTACCAGTTATCTTGGCGTTCCAAGATGGCTGATTTCAATGAACGATGCAGTCTCTCTATCATCCTGTTAGATTGAGGGTGATAACTTGTTGTGCAGAGATGATGAAATCCTAGAAGAGAAGATAGATTGGAGAAGAATTCGCTTTCGAACTGGGCACCACGGTCGGTGACGACGTGCAACGGAAAACCAAACCGTGATATCCAACCTGATACAAAGGCGATGGTGATGGAGAAGGCAGTTGTATCGATGAGGGGAATGGATTCCATCCACCTTGTCCGATTGATGCAAATTAAGAGATAGCGAAAAGGTAGAGGGTAAGTAACAGTGGGAAGAGAAGCAGGAGGTAACGGTCCGACAATGTCGATATGAACCGTAGTTAAATGATCGGAAGGAGCAGATATGGGATTATTGGGAAAACGAGTATGACGTTGGATTTTTGATTGTTGACAATTGTGGCAGTTCATAACGAAGTCTTAAACATCTTTGTCTAAGAATGGCCAGAAATATCACTGTTTGATTAGTTGAATTGTTTTAGAAACGCCGGGGTGGGAAAGGTTGTGAAGAAAGGTGATGATAGATTGACGAGAAGCATTAGGAATGAAAGGACGTGGAGAAGTAGTAAAAGTATCAAACCACAGAATTAAGTTTGAAGTGATTTGAAAGAAGGAGAGATGAAGCTGTTTTGCTACAACTTCTGTATCAACAACCTGAGCTCTTGCTAAGGCTTGCAGGTCGAAAGGATCAATGGAGATTGCACATGTAGGACGAGAGAGAAGCAGCCTGCCACAATGTTGCGATGATCTTCTATGTAGTGCATGGAAGTGACGTATTCGGAGATGTAGGATAGTTGTCGCTGTTGACGGTTTGATTTGGCAATGGTCTTGGAGTGGAATGCAGAAACAATAGGTTTATGGTCCAAGAATAGGTCGACAGTTAGTCCATCAATGAGTGTTCTGAAGTGTGAAACTGCGCTAAATATGCACCAGGAAGTTCTCGGTCATAAGTGTAGTAAGTTTTCTATGTGGATGAAAGTTTCTTGGAGAAAAAGGAGACTGGCTTTGGCTGGTTGTGTACAAGTTGGTATAATGCAGCTCCTACTGCATATCTCGAGCTGTCTTATACAATTTGATAATGGGACGAGGGAATGACAGAGTAGGACAGTTGACAAGGGCTTGCTTCACTTAGGTGAAGGCGGTGTCTAACTCATCTGTCCATGGAAGCTTCTTTGATTTAGGATGAAGTCGTATCAGCTCTGTGAGAGGGTGTGCAATTTTTGCAAAGTGAGGAATCATATGTCGGAAAAAATTGATCATTCTTAGGAATCTGCGCATCTCGGTTGAAGTTGATGGAGGAGGGAACTCTGAGATTGAAATTGTTTTGTCGGTTGGAGGTTTGATACCCTTTGTGCTTATTTCATAACCCAAGGATGTCAAGAAGCTCCGAAGTAACTCGCATTTTTCTATAGATAAACGGAGATTGTGATGCGCAAGGAGTGAGAGAGCATTAGTTACATCTTCGATGTGCTCTTCCAACGTTTCGGATGCAATGAGTACATTGTCGATGCATAGATGAAGACGTTGTTCACATTAGCGAAGATGGAATCGATGAATCGTTGGAAAGTGGAACCGGCATTTTTTAGACCAAATGGCATGAAGAGAAATTCGAAGAGTCCAAAGGGAGTTGTCAATGCTGTTTTTGGGATGTCCTCTTTAGCTACAGGTATTTGGAGATAGGCTCTTTGAAGTTCAAGTTTTGTGAAAAGATGTTTGTTTTGAAGTGACATAGTTATTGTTCGAAGGTGAGGTATGGGGGTACTTGTCGTCAACAGTGATATTGTTTAGACCTCGGAAGTTTCCACAGGTGCGCCACTTGTCAGGATCCTACTTGGTGACCATGTGAAGCGGAGAGGCCCATGGTGAGTTTGAACGGCGTGAATGAATTGGTATTCCTCCTTAGCTGCTTCGAGTTTGGTTCCAGTGAGTGGGCGTGACTTGAAAATGGGAGGTCTGTCACCTGTATCGATGTGATGCTGCACTGGAATAGAGTTATTAGTCGTTGAAACAAGCTGTGAGGGAGAAGTCAGAGCAGGAAGAATTCTAGGATCAACACGAGAAAAGTTAATTGAGAAAGAAGTTATAGGGGTTGTGCTTGTTTGAAGAGGAATTCGGCAATTAGTTAGAGCATCAATAAGCATATTATTTTTACACTCAACAAGGATACAATATTTAGCAAGGAAATCAATTCCTAAAATAGGTTGGCTGACATCGGCGACGACAAATGACCAAAGGAAGGAATGTCTAAGACATCGTATCCCCAGTTCTATGTGGGTAGGACTATTTACCGAATGGAACCTAATGAAACCTGATGGAACCTAATGGAACCTAATGGAATACCGAATGGAGTCCTACCCTTGATCCTACCCACCTCTATTCGGGGAAAAATAACTTCCATTCGGTATATAGTCCCAGGACTATTTACCGAATGGAACCGAAAGGAACCGAATGGAACCAAATGGAACCTGATGGAACCTAATGGAACCTAGTGGAATACCGAATGGTATTCCCACCTCTATTTGACTAGGTGGGTAGGATCAAGGGTAGGACTCCATTCGGTATTCCATTAGGTTCTATCAGGTTCCAAAAGGTTCCATTAGGTTCTATCATGTTTCATCAGGTTCCATTAGGTTCCATTCGGTAAATAGTCCTACCGGTTCTATGTCGATTTCACCATAAGTGGTGACACGAGATCCAGAGGCAGAAGTGAGAGAAATTGCAGAGGAGCGTAGAAGAAGAGGAGTATATTTATGAATCGATTGTGGCACTTAATTTAAGTGACACCCCGACGGTTACTTCGTTTACAAGTCACCCCTCCAGTTTCCCGAATGTTGTCGAAAAGATGGAACAGAAGAGTTAGAGCGTGAATATGGGCGAGATTCAGGGAGAATGTTAATAGAGGCCAGTTAGATAAGATGCACCAGCGTGTACAAGTTTTAGCTTTATTTCCGCATTACAAAATATAACTGCATACCAAGAGTTGCTGACGGCCATGGAATACTCGTACACCATTTGGGATTGAAGAGTCAGAATAGTTAGGAGAGTCAGAATAGTTAAGAGAGTCAGTAGAATTACGAGAGATAAAGAGAGGATTGTTGTTGTTCGGGTTTACCCAACGGTTGTTATTATGAGAAACATTAGAGTGATAGCGTTGAAAATCATTTTTAACATAGGAAACAGAGCTTTGAGGGTTATATGCTAACATTGTGTTAGCATATAACCAATGTTAGCAATGAATCAGCAGGGTGAGTTACTAATATAGGTCTTATATTATTAGGCAATCCCTTAAGAAATTATATTTTCATAAATTCATCATTTAATCCTAAATTTACCTGAGTGGCTATTTTCCTAAGTTCATTCTAATAAACAGTTGGCTTTGTGTACATACAATTTAATTTTGTGAAACAATGGTATCAAAAAGTTCAGGAGAAGATTTACTATGAAGAGCTGTGACTGCTGCTCTAACCCTTATGAGTTTGACTATCAGAATGAACAGTAAGATTTGAGTATGTGTTAGAAAAACACATGTCTTCTTTATAAACCCATGGTACTGTATATTCTACAAGTTATTAGTATATGTACTAAACTAATGTGTACTAAATTTTAAATAAAAATATTGAACATATAAGGAGACATTAATACATAGGTATACAAGACATTGGCAACTGATAGAGCAGAGCTGTGATTGTGTGGAGTGTTACCCAATTGCAGCTCGTGCATGTGTCTGTACTCCATGAAAACGTGGATGGATTTGTGCTTATAGGCTAACCAAGCTCTATTTATACGTTGCCAAACGTCACCACAGCACAATTAATTTCTTGATTTACGTAATTTACGCCGATACGTAAATATTTATAAACTTTTAAATACAAACTATATTTGGTATCTATGTAGGAACAAAGTCAAGAAAGGCCGGCAAATTTAAAGGAATGACATGAAAGATATAAAGTAATTTAAAAAGGATGTGCCTAGAAAACACACATCAAACTCATTAGGGTTAATTGCGTCATAATTATTTGTTCATCATTGAGTTGAGACATAACGGTTAAAGGCAAATTTGATAGTATATACATGGTGAAATTTAGTTGCTGAAACTGTTGAATTGAGATTCGAGAATGGTAAACCAGCGGTTCACAGAAGTTTCATCAAATTTCATCAAGCCACTGCTAAGTGGTTCATACCGGCAGTGGTGATTGTGACGGTATCTGTGTTACCGCTAGTACCGCTTTTTGTAGACATCTTGTGATACGGAGTGTGCTGATGTGCCAAATCTAGAGGTACCAATGAAGGGCAGTTCGTATTTAAAAATCTCTCAAAAGAGCTGAAATCAATAAAAGCGTAGGGTTGAAGTTGAACAGGGTAAACCTGTAATTTATTAACTAAATTTAACATAGAATAAAATACAGATTATTGGCAAAATATTAATATTCCTATATAGTACAAAAAGAAACGAAACACTAACAGAAAGTTAGCCATAATACGAGAACCGTTTAACACTTTACGAATTTAAATTACAGTCTGTATCATTATTGATATTTAAACTATTACAAAATATCTTTACCCGAACTTAACAGCTGAAAAGAAAAACCAAATATTTAAACAGAGGAGACAGACATGCACACGCTCACGTTACAATGGCTGGAGATGGATTGACGCTCTACTTCCATGATTGACGCCATGGAAGTAGGTACTAATTGACGGGGGTACGGTCAAGAGCCTCCTTGGTCACGAGCCCCCCCCCCCCCCCCCGGTCATTAGCCCCCCCTAGGTCATAATTGCCTCCCCGGTCACGAGCCCCCCCCCCCCCCCTCCCTGTTTTTTAATCCTTATTTACCTAGTTAAACAAATGAAGAACTACTTAGATAAAAATAACTGAGAGTTGCTAATGTAGTTTGTTGTATCCGCTAGTTTGTTGTACTGCACACTTCATGATTGTTTAATGACCTGGCACTTAGTGCCTGGCAGGGGGGTTCGGAGGGCGGCACGCCCCCCGATATACATATATTTTATATTTTATATCTAATCAGTAATGAACTACAAAAGTGTCAATAAGGATTAAATAAAAGGGTAAATAAGGATTTAAAATCAGGGGGGCTCGTGACCGGGGGGGCTCATGACCGGGAGGGCTCATGACCGGGGGGGGGTTCATGACCGGGGGGGCTCTTGACCGGGGGTCCTTAAGACCTACACCCTAATTGACGCCACCATCCCGTCCACAGATGGATCGAACTGCGAGTAGCGAGTATTGAGTGAAAAAATGCCGTGCGAGTGAAAAATGAGTAAGTATTTAGAAATGCGAGTGGGAAATTCAAAATGCGAGTGGGAAATTCTAAAATGCGAGTACCTAGGTACTTCTTTTCCTTTAAAAAAAAAGGCAAAGATGGATTGGATCATATTTACCATGAAATTTTGGCTTACAAATTTGCTTACTGGCTTATTCTTATATTTACATAAGTAATATTTTTTCTAGCTAGGCCTAGCTAGTTAGCTACCTACCAACGTAGCGGGCTAGTTAGGTAGCTATATAATTAGGTGGGTACTTACTAGCACTACTCTGCTCTAGGTAGGTAGATAGGTTCTTAACTTAAAGGTCCCCTCCAAGCAAATTTTTTTATTGCTTAAAGGTCCTCTCCAAGCAAATATTTTTATTGCCTTATTCAACGAGGCTAATGTTTCTTATCATTTTGCTGCAAACCCCATCTAATTTGGTAGCATATTTTTAATTTTATATGCTTTTAAAGATTTTTATTTTCAAAACTCTACAAAACCTATTTTACTTCCGACTTACTAATTTAAGTATTTTTCATCCTGAAGAAAAAGAATGTACACCATTTGTTTTGATTGTCAACTAGGTATTAGGTTTAATAAATCCATTTAATATTCGTGTAAAGGTATAAAATTAAATGAACTTATAATAGAAACGTTCATATACTTTATGAAAAAATTAATATCTAAAATAAAGGCCGAAAACTTATGGTTTGTTTATAAAATTCAAATTTGTAATCAAAAAAAAGAGTGTACAATCTTCTTCTTGAGCATCAGATTAGTGATTAGCTCAATTGTTGCTCACAGAGTATTAAAAAACTGTAAAGACAAATTATAAAATATATACTGAACCGAATTGTATGCGGTTTGCAGAATAATGATCCTAGACCTTAGTTCTATAACATTATGTTATAAACTCATTTTTTTCCCGGAGCCTGGAGAGGACCTTTAAATCAACGAGGCTAATGTTTCTTATCATTTTAAAACAAACCACATCAAATTTGATAGCATATTTTTAATTTTATATGCTTTTAAAGATTTTTATAATCATAATTCTACAAAACCTACTTTACTTCCGACTTTCTAATTTTCAGTCTGAAGACGAAGAATGTACACCTTTTGTTTTGATTGTCAACTAAGTATTTGGTTTAATAAATCTATTTATTATTCGTTTAAAGGTTAAAATTTGGATAAACTTATTATAGAAACGTTTATATACTTTAAGAAATAATTATTATCTTAAAAGAATTCCAAAAACGCGTTGTTTGTTTAAAAATCTAAATTTGAAATCAAAACAAAGAGTGTACAATCTTCTTTCTCAGCGTCAGGTTGGAGATTCGCTCAATTGTGGCTAACAGAGTAATGAAAAACTTTAAAAGCAAATAATAAACTATATACTGAACCGAATTGTATGTGGTTTGCGGAATAATGATCGTAGACCTTAGTTCTATAATATTATGTAATAAACTCATTTTTTCCCCGGAGCTTGGAGAGGACCTTTAAACCTAGCTAGTAAGGTACAGAGAAAATAAGCAGTAATTAATACTATTCAGTATTTTGAATGGCTCCAACTTCAGATTTTTATAAAGGCAGGTAGTAGCTAACTACCTAGACTAGATTAGTCACTATCGTAACTAAGCAACAATGAGCCTATCGTTACTTAGTTAGGTAGTAACATTATTACCATACGTAAACCACAGTACATAGAATAGTATAGTACCCCAGTTACATGTATTATTCAAATTTATTCTCGGTAGGCTGTGACGTCATGTATGTAAACAAGAGGTCACGTCATTGCAAACAGAATTGCTGTGGGTCACGTGGAATAGAGAATTAAGATGGCGGCCAACGCGACCGATCTGACTAATGATCTAATTATCTTGAATAAATCGTCTTCTTCAAGACTAAAAATTTGTTACTATTTTGGGTGTAAAAAGACCAGTAGCAATTTCATCAACAGTCATTTTTTAATTTTCGTCCGTATGACTATAAAGATTGGATAATAGCATGCGGTAATGTGGAATTTAAAAAAAATCACCGAAAACGTTATTTAACAAAAGTTGGGTGTGTTGCAGCCATCTTTTGTGTTTGTACTGTACGTACAAACGTACGCACCATTGTTGACATGTGACGTCACAGCCTACCGGAACAATCGTAATATCCCCCCTATAGCTCTGGGATACTATATATTCTCTGTACTGTGCGTAAACCTAACCAGGAATCTAACTAAACTGAACAATGAAACGCATTCAGATTTTTTTTTCTTGTCAAAATAAACAGTAGGGGAATTACGTAATCGAAGGCAAAAAGAAAATCGCACGAACAATTCCAACTCGCAATATTCTTCACTCTCACTCGCAATAATTCATCACGTGCACATGCGGAACACTCCCATATCCCTGGGTTAAACGAATAGAAATAACTTCAACTTAGAGTTGCATCAACATATTCTTTAGATATTTTGTTTTGTTTAAAGTACTATCTAAATAAATTCTTCTTACATGCTAATTATTTATTATGTATTACATTTTTGAATAAAATATACTTTTTTCATCTCAGAGAACCTAGGTAGACATAATTTATTATTTAACAAAGGTAAAATTTCGTCTTCTAAATCATCTCTGAAATTAAAATGTTTATTTTATTAAAAATATCAAGCTAACTATTAACCTGATACGACCTGAAACATACAATATCATCAAATAATAAAAGACCGGGTGAATACAACTAATGTAAACAAAAATGATTCACCCCGTCTCTCAGCCGAACAGACCCAACTCTGACTGCTAGTACTTCCATGCTCTGACTATTTAAAACAACAAACTGAAGCAAACGGCTGAATCATCGCTCGAATAGGGTTATAAACATAAGAAGGCTCAATAAGTGAATGCAGCGCCATCTAGTAAAGAGGAATTCAATAAATAAATACAAATTAAAACCGTGAAAACGCATTTTACATGCGAATCAAATAAGAATATGCGTTTTAGAAAAGCATATGGAAAATATGCAATGTCACAACCCTAATTATAAGTTTGATTTTTTTTAGTTGCCGTGAAATAATCACGAAAAACTTGTCTTCATTTTCTATGTCTACGAACAGTAATCATTTCGAGATATATCTCAAAATAATTACCGCTTTTAAAAGCTAGGCCTGAGTGTATATAATTTTTTTTATTCAAATGTATCTAGATTGGCAGAGTGGTGGCGTTCTAGAGCCCAGAACTGCATGTTCTACGTTCGATACCCAGACACATCATTTCATTTCTCCCCATTTATATGTATGTATAACATTAATAAAATTGATATGCCCCCTAACGTAAATTGCACTCTATGTAACAAAGTAGATGTAGGTAAGAAATACAGTTCGATATTTAACTTTCTTCGGAAAATATATCCTGAATATAGATATATATTTGACATCGAATTTACTGTCTATTTCGTTACTAAAACGCTTTCGTTTCTTTGCATCATTTAGAAAGAGTATTAATACAGTATAATGGTATCAACAATTCATCGAAACAGTTTCCAAATATCTTCAATTTAGATATGTTCTTATATTCCATTTGGTGTCTTTTCCATTACCAAAACGATTTCGTTTATATCTCTTTTTTTATTTATTTGAGTGTTGCATCGCTAATCTAAAAAAGTATCTGAGCGATGTAGAGGGATCAATTTGTTTCTTTTTTCTACATCGAAAGTGTAGAGCACGTGGTATCGTTTAGAAATATAGTTGACACGACTATGTTTGCAAAGGATATCAAAGGACATTATTACCATACGTAAACCTAACCAGGAATGTAACTAAACTGAACAATGAAACGCATTCAGATTTTTTTTCTTGTCAAAATAAACAGTATGGGAATTACGTAATCGAAGGCAAAAAAGAAACTCGCACGAACAATTCCAACTCGCAATATTAACCCTTTCGAAACTGCGTGCATATTCATGTTAAAAAATAATATTTTTTGGTGGTTTTGTACTGTTTGAGACTCAATAATCACATATATATGTGTTCACATTTTGGTAAAAATTATTTGTTATGGATTTTTTGAGTTCGGTAACTCTAATTCCCGTCAGGATCTCAGTAACAACATTTTTCATACTAACTTGTGGTGATCTTATAACGAATATAGACTAGCTCTGCTATCCACATGTGGATAAACTTATAACATATTATTAAAATAGTTTTGTAATATCAAACAGGTAAATAAAATAGGCATTATAAAGTGTATGAAATAATATATAATGAAGAACACCATAATTATATTATTAATAGTGCATCAATTAGGCATGAAACAAATGTATTATAGGTCCTCATGCATTCATCATATAGCGTTATTCCTTTTCAGTCTTATAATAAAATTATAACTAAATATATATATTTCCATATATTTTTTTAGGCTAACTATATCCTTTTAGGCGTGAATTCCTTAGAAAAATAATTACTCTTATAGAATGTATCATAGAAGATAATTCATCATAATACAATGTCAAATATATCTCTAAACTTATTATATATCTTTGATTGTGAGATTATAATTACATCACAAATTTGATATCACAGAAAAATAATAAATGACCAACAAAACTATAGAATAGCCAGATTACATCATTAAATAGTAGGAATCAACTAAGAGTTTAATTCTTTGAAGCAGTTCTTAGTCTTGTTGCAACACAAGTTCACACCACAATGGTCACATTTTGAAATGGATCTTGATTCAATCCTTCTTTTCGAACACACTTCGCATCGTGATTTAGTTGTACCAAATACAGGCATGTGGATTCCAACATTTGTTAACCTTACGGAAGTTGGAATGGAATAATTGATCTTCATTCTTTTTTTCCATGGAGTTTCTTTTTGAGAGAAAGTTAAAAGACCCTTTGCAATTTCTCTTCTGAAGTTGAATTGAGTTAGCGGAAGATTTTCAGCTTCTATATAGATTATGTAAGCATTCACGATAGACATATCTACCAAGCCGAAAAACAGTCTATGCCACCATTTGATATTCTTCTGATCATGCTGATCATGAGTATCTACTCCCCCCATATGATTATTATAATCTTTGACTACAGAAGGGCAGGGAGCTTCAATCTTCCTACCATCCTGTTGCTTCCTTGTGACAGTTGACTTATCTACGCCATGATAATTTGAGATGAAGTTCACTGCTTTTGAATCTTTCCATCTGAAGACTGTTATACCATTTGGGAGGCTTCTAAAATCAAAGTCCCCTCTGTTTAGTTTCTTCTCATGCTCCAAAACAAAGTAATCTTTTCTCGAAGGCCTGGTGGTGCCACATCCCAACACTTTTCTCACTTTTAGGACTTCCAACAGTTGAATTGAAGAGAAAAAGTTATCAAAAAAGATTTTATGATTCTTTTTCTATAAGAATTCTGCAAAATGCATAACGATGCTGCCTCCAAGTCCTAATTCTTTGTGTTTCTGTTCTTACCTGTGTACAATTCAAATCTATGGACATATCCTGAACCACTAGCTAGACACCAATGCTTGAATCCTCTTTTGATAGGTTTCATTGGATTGTACTTATTTAGTGAGCTTCAACCTTTGAATTTAATCATTGACTCATCAATTGCTAAGTATTCATCTGGATGGAGTACATTGAAGAATTTTTCATTTAGATCTTCAATCAGAGGGCGGAGTTTGAAGATTTTATCTCTCTTCTCTGTTGGCATCTTTGAGTTATCGTTCAGATGCAACTATCTCAAAATTGTGAAAAATCGATCACGAGACATTGATTGTGCAACAGCAGCATTACCCAAGTCATTGCCAGATGTCCAATAACTGCTTATGGTATTCAAACGATTGTATCCCATTACAATGTTGATACCCAAATAAACCTTTAACTCTTCCTTTGTAAGATTGAGTACACTGCACAAGTTGGTTTGATAACATATATGATTCAACATTGCATCATCATAAAAGAGTTTGAAGCCCTCCAGTGGATTGAATATTACATGTGAATCTGTTACGGAATCCCTGGGAAAATCAGTAGGTATCTGCCTCTTTTTCTTCCTTCTTTCTCCATTTACGTTTAGATGTTGTTTTTTCTCATTCACATCAGCTTGTTCATTTGCCTCATTCTCATGTACAGTGATGACACAGCTCTCGTCTAACTCGATACATTGTCCATCTTCCATCAATTTATCCGACACTGCGACAGTCGGGGTTTCGTCAAAATTTTCCTCCCCCGCTTCAATATCAGTGTCAGTATCATAATCTGAAGGAAGGGGTTTCACTAATAAATCGGCAATTTGTTCGTCCGTCGACGTAATTTGTATCATTTTTTACCTGTGAAGAGGAAAGTATCTTATTATATCTCCTATCTAAAAATTGGGTGCACAGTTATTAAAGTTAGTGGCATAAAATATTATCCTGTAATATAAGTAGCAGACTAATGAGTAATGACAATGTTCATTCTCAAAAAATGAGAATATGCTTTTGGTGCAGATACCATACTAATGAAAAAATGTGAATTAGTAAACTAATCAGTAGCAATCATTCTTCGATTCAATAGATGACAGATAACATAATGTTCAATTGTGACAATAGAAACGTGAACAAAACAGTCCCATATGCACTAACAACAAAAAGAAAATAGTAGCTACCTATTTTATTATGTCAATATTTCTAAAATATAAATCAAACATGAAACTATAATTATATAGTTCTGGAACGGTTTATATACGATATTCAATCAATATATTCCTGAAAATAAAATTTTCCCTAATAGTAATGTGTAGTCAAATACTGACGGGAATTTCAGTTCCCATCTCTACTGACGGGAACTCTCTATCCCATAGGTAAAACGACATGTAAAAACTATATGGGTACGATAAATTGATCAAACTTTATTTCACTAATCATTTCTTATCACGCTGACTTCAATATCCATTCAACATATTATATTAGGTAAACATTATTTTCATTTAACATATAATATCATGACATATATCATTTCCATTCAACATATATCCGTAATTTAGTCAGTGACATAGTGCGTTAGAAATCGCGTAAATTTTGATATCCTTTGCAAACATAGTCGTGTCAACTATATTTCTAAACGATACCACGTGCTCTACACTTTCGATGTAGAAAAAAGAAACAAATTGATCCCTCTACATCGCTCAGATACTTTTTTAGATTAGCGATGCAACACTCAAATAAATAGAAAGGAGATATAAACGAAATCGTTTTGGTAATGGAAAAGACACCAAATGGAATATAAAAACATATATAAATTGAAGATATTTGGAAACTGTTTCGATGGATTGTTGATACCATTATACTGTATCAATACTCTTTCTAAATGATGCATAGAAACGAAATCGTTTTAGTAACGAAATAGACAGCAAATTCGATGTCAAATATATATCTATATTCAAGATATATTTACCGAAGAAAGTTAAAATATCGAACTATATTTCTTACCTACATCTACTTTGTTACATAGAGTGCAATTTACGTTTGGGGGCATATCAATTTTATACATACATATAAATGGGGAGAAATGAAGTGATGTGTCTGGGTATCGAACATGGGCCATGCAGTTCTGGGCTCTGGAACGCCATCCCTCTGCCAATCTGGATACATTTGAATAAAAAGAAATTTATATACACTCAGGCCTAGCTTTGATAAAAGCGGTAATTATTTTGAGATATATCTCGAAATGATTACTGTTCGTAGACATAGAAAATGAAGACAAGTTTTTCGTGATTATTTCACGGCAACTAAAAAAATCAAACTTATAATTCAAAAGAGGTTATTAGAAGCAATTGGTTCAGAAATTCAAAATGTCCCGTTTTAGGGTAAGTTCTGTGTTATCGCACGGTTCCATATTTTCGAACACATAAAATTCTGTATATAATAATCATTATTTAACTTTTACTTTCAATTGGTATCCATGACTCATACTGAGTGAGAGTTATCTATGGATGGATTTTAAAACCTTTCATAAATTCACAACTTTGAACTTTCATCACTGTCACAAACACTGAAACACCCCAGCAAACATAGTCGTGTCAATTATATTTCTAAACGATACAACGTGATCTACACTTTCGATGTAGAAAAGAGAAACAAATCGATCCCTCTGCATCGTTCAGATACATTTTTAGATTAGCGATGCAACACTCAAATAAATAAAAGAGATATAAACAAAAGCGTTTTAGTAATGGAAAAGACACCAAATGCGATATAAAAACATATCTAAATTGAAGTTATTTGGAAACTGTTTCGATGGATTGTTGATACCATTACACTGAGTCAGAACTCTTTCTTAATGACGCATAGAATCTTCATTTTTCATTTCTAAAATAGTAACCAAAAAGAGACATCGCATCGTTTAGATACATATTTAGATTAGAGATGCAACACTCAAATAAATATAAAAGAGATATAAACGAAAGCGTTTTAGTAATGCAATAGACACCATATCGATATCAAATACACATACATATAAATTAAAAATATTTATTAACTGATACCGATATTTATATTGATACCGATATACAGTATTCAGTACTCTTTCTAAATTATGCAACTATATTCACTTATTGTTTCTAAATAGTAACGATAAAGAAAAATCTGATCTTTCAAATACATTTTCGGTTGGCGATGCAACACTATTCTGATCATAAATGGAATGAAATTTTAGGTATCTATTCTAAAACGGAATACCGTAATATAATATATATCTAATTGCTGATGTTGTTTCGATTCATTTAGGTAGATATCGGAATTGATCATAAATTATACAAAATTTTAGATATCTATTCTAAAACGGAATTCAATAATATAATAGATATCTATTTACTGGTGTTGTTTCGATAGGTATGCATTAAACGATTTCTGATTAGAAAATAAACGATGCGGAATAGAGTAAAGATTTTTGGATACTGATGATAGAAACAAGTTAGATTTCTAAACAGTCAAATAATTTAGATGCATTCAGTTAGATATCTAATTTAAGTGTATTTCATATCTATTACCGGCATGCAATACCAGCGCAACGAATTAGACACAACCTGATATCGAATAGATTCGGACATGTTTGCTGGGTAGGTTATATAAATTAGTAAAATTGGTAAACTACAAGAAAATTTATAAAGCATTGCAGTGTCATGAAACCTATGTTACAAATAATTGACATTTTATATTATTTATTTCATATTTTATTATTGCAGTATTATGTTTGTTCTAATTTTAGCACCAGTAATCAAAGCGGATGATTTAACCAGATTAGGGAATCAACGGACAAACGAGTGAATAGCAGTTAGTTTTTTGTTCCTTTTGCAGCGGAAAAAAACTATTTCATTGAAATATTTTTATACTATTCGATAGATTATTAAATCTTAAACAATTTTAAGTTGTATCAAGCAGGTGTTTAATCAACCGTTTAAAAGGTATTCAAGAAGAAAGACAAATTGTTCATTCCATTGCTAAATTTCATAGTGAATAGCAGTTAGTTTTTCAACTGAAATTTAGCATCATTCGATAGATTATTAAATTCTAGGTTGTACCACGCACGAGTTTAATCTACACTTAAAAGAGATATTCAAGAAGAAAGACAGAAATTGTTCTTTTCTCACACTAATCGGCGGAGTGCACAGCTCTTCGTTTTTTGTTTATTTTTCAGCGGAAAAACAATTACATTAAAATATTTTCATATCGTATGATAGATTAATTTATTTTAAATAATTTTGAGTACGGAAGTACCAATCAAGTAAACGCATTTGTCTAATTTTTCACAACTATTCTTCGAAAAATCGTACGTCTGGCAATTTTTTCCTATTCGTATAACCTGTTATTGTCTATGAACCTTGGATAAACTAGTAGATGAAATAAAATAAATTTATCTAAAACAAAAACAAACATAGAGGAATCTGTAACATATTTGAGGTGTGAAATAAAAAGAATAGTTACGTAATATTGACCGACTAATTAACTGAGCATTTAATTATTAATCAAATACTCAGTTAATTATTCGGTCAATATTATGTAACTATGCTACAAGAAACTGAATAATTAACCGAGTATTCAATTATTAATTAAATACTCAGTTAATTATTCGGTCAATATTACGTAACTATGCTACAAGCAACCGAATAATTAACTGAGTATTCAATTATTAATTAAATTCTCAGTTAATTATTCGGTCAATATTACGTAACGATATTACAAGCAACAAGATATTACAATTATTAATTAAATACTCAGTTAATTATTCGGTCAATATTATGTAACTATGCTACAAACTACAATTATGTTAACCAGCATGCTTATAATTAATTTCCATCCTTTATGATGGTCTGAACACGACCTCTGCAACTTTTTATTTTACACCTCAAATATGTTACAGATTCATCAAAGTTTGTTTTTAGTTTCAGATAAATATATTTTATTTCATCTACTATGTAGTGTATCTCTTCCACGAATGCTCTTTATAACTTTGAGTCCAGCAGAAAAATTTTTGAAAGCGATAAACTAACGAATTTATCCTAAAATCTTGTAGCATAGTTACACAATAATTTATTAAGTATTTAATTAATTAAATTTAATACAGGGTGACCCACAAAAAAAGTGTACCTAACTTAGAATTAATATTAATAATTTATTTATTAGTAGTTAAAAAATGAGTTAAGTAAAGTTAAAAGTAAGATTTTTTCCATTTTTACCACCGTCATTGCCTAAGATTGTACACTAGGGTGGAGCGAAAATGGCACTTTTTTCAACAATTTTCGAATTTGGGTTGCAAGAATAGATTTCTTTTGGAAGGTTCCATAGAAAAACACTGTAATAAAATTTCAGGATCATACATCAACATCTTCCGTCTCCGCAGACCCATTGAATATTTGAAAATATGTCGGAAATACTGAAAATTTAAGTTTTTTCAAATATGTCTAAAATACATTACATTTTCATTTTATTTTGCACAGAATCATTTTGAAGTTTGAGAATGCATCGGAATAACTGGTTTTAAAATAATGAATGAATCTCTGATCATCTTCCGGTTCCGCAACCGGTTTGAAAATAGGGTATTTTGATGAAAAAAAAACATTATTCTCCGATTATATAATTGAAAATATGTGACATAACACGCTTGCAAACTAATAATAATAAAACACCCTGTTGTTGAAAATATTCTTTTTGTAAATGAAAATAAGAAAATAAAACGTTTTGACGGATATAATTTAAAAATTCATGAATTATTATTGAATTTCATGCATAACAATATTTTTTCATATCTTCACAAGCTGCAATACCAAATATCTCGTTAAGCATAAAGGAAATAAGAATTTAATTCTAGGTCCTTTATTCCCTCATTTTGAGGTTTTTCTTAGTTTCGAAAATTGGTAATTTCAGCCTTGATTCAATGAGACTCAAAATAAAGCCATCTCGATTATTCGGGCGGCAAACATGAACCGACGCTTTCGTTACCATTTTAACAGATCGCACAAGTGCCTGTATGTGACATGTATAATTTTCTAGATATATAATGTATAGTTCTTGACTGAACGATTCAACTTCATTATCTGAATGTCTGTGCAATTGGTGTATCTGTTAACTTTTAATTTTGCCAGTGGATTATATCTTTCGTTCCAGTGTTCACCGCTGTTCCATCACAGCCCACCGCGATTAAGTGTTCTGTAGTCACATTCTTGTCATTCATATATTTTACCAACTCGTCGGTTAATGACTTCGTTGCTCCTATTGTGATTGTTAAATGCCCAATATATCGAGATCCAGTCTCCTCTATCAGCGATATGTGTTCTTCTTGAGCACCTTGCTCATGGAATGAATTGACTATTATCTCGTTGACTAGAGTCGAGTCCTTCCTGCCATCAAAACAGTGTGCGGTCAGTCAATGGAGTTTCTCGTCCTTTCTTCTGGAGTTTGTTGCGATTTTTTGAACGTGCTCTTCTTACTTTTGATCTCACCACTGACCACTGGTTTCACAAAGTTTTCATAAATGAACTTTGTTGATGAAAGATCTTTAAGCTTAAAATAATGGATGTAGCTCGATAAGAAACTCCAGTTCGCACGCTGAGGCTAACTCTCTGAATTCAAACCGTTTTGGATTCTTTGACTTTGTTGCTGGCAATGATTTTTGCTTGATTGGATTCGGTTCAGGAAATTCATCATCATCTGCTGTTACGGATTCTGAGTCTGTGTTTGATGATACTATGGACTCAGAGCCTGATTTGGATCCTGAAATTGATGGTTTATTCATTTCCAAGGTTCGGTTCATCAAATATTTGCTTCTTTATGTTTCTTTTGGTAGATATTAGTTCAACTGTTCCAAGACACATTTTTTTGTAGCTCCTTGGTCTATTAAGAATCTTTGTTCAAGATTCGGAACCTTTTTATCTCTAGGACAATAGCATATTTTGAAATAATTGCACTTGCAACTTGAAATATCAAATAAATTTGAACCCGCATGAATTTTATATTCATTTCATTTTTCCTTAAATGAAAGGAAATCTTTTCGATTTTTTGATGGTTTGATAAGCGTTTGATATTTCAAATAATAGTTTAGTATCCTTGGTCGGACTTATTCTCTTGTCACACAAGGAATTAAAGCATTTTGCCAAAGAAGTATGATTTTATTCGCTATATTATTTATAATCACTCGGATTGAGGGATTGTTCCCCAGGAGATTTAGTTGCTCATTTCTGTCAAATAGAACAGCTTTCAGTACATCTTCATAGTTTGGCAGCACTACTTTAATTACTTAGTTTACATGATGCACCGAAAATTGGCGATTCCACGACATTACGTTTTTTAACATGGTGTGCCTTATAGGTCATACAAAGTTATAAGTTAAATTGATTTAAACACAATAATTTATCTGAAATATAAAATTTTTCAATTAATATACAAATAATGATAGAACAAATTTATAAAAAACAGACAATAATAACTAGAGTCTCTAAGATGATACGAAATTAAGTTATAAATAAGGAGAGAGTAATAAAACAACACAACAACTCACAACAAGAGCGCCTCACTCACCAAGACTCTCTGGCTTTTCCTAACATCAACTACATAATGTGCGCGCTACCTATATTTTATCGCGCTGTTGCGGCAACCTTTATAGTAGTTCGATTGCTATGAAACTTCGTATGTACGTTCGTTAATTATGCATTCTTAATATTTTGAATTCTGTCGGAATGATTTAAATCCCATATCAGAGTTATTAATATTGATTTCCATTTTTGCCAAAAATTACATTTTTCTTGATTTTTGAAATGCGATGCGGAGACGGAAAACGTGATTCTATAGCAAAATCCTTTGGACAGCCTTCCTTTTACACCATTTGGCCATAAAAAATCGATTCTGTGTTTTAGATTTTAAAACTTTTGTTTTTCGCTCCACCCTATTGTACACGTACGATATGTATATTAATTCAAACTTGGGTACACTTTTTTGTGGGTAACGTCCAAGAATTAAATATCGGAGATCAAATTACAAGGGAACCAAATTACCGGTCACGATCAAATTGAATTTTGTATTCATAGATATAACACTTCTTACTGACTACTGTAATGAAAATGACAACACATTCTATATCCATTGTATCATCTGTGCCTACTGCTCGAAAAATAATTTCACTTTATTTAATAAAAAAGTTCTACTTCAAATAATTAATTTATTAGGGGGTTTAACGTCTGCTTCGGAACCAAAGGCCATATCGCTGACTCTACTACAAATAGCAAAATGAGCATAAAATGTGCATAAGGAAAAATGCGTAGAGATTTGTGTCAACCATATAAATATATTCTTTAAGAAAATTGATGTATATCATCGATAACTATTTTCACTGATTTCTATTATTTTGATGGTATGGAAATTGAAATCAAACAATAAATGTAATTAATATAAATATCCAATATTTATTTTATTTCATGGAACACTGGACATCATGGAGAGATTCCATGTTATAATTATTTGAGCGGTTAAAATCACTGTTCTTCATCTTGCAAGAGCAGAGTGAGTTCTTGCAAAGGAAGCCTTACTCTCACTTCCCTCTCTTCCATCAACTTCAGGGTGTTTTCTAGAGACAAACTTCTGTGAGCTACAGATGACAGGTAAACGCTCTGAAACAAAATTTCAAACATTAGTTAAGATGCGTTCTAGTTTAATCTGCATGTTTAATGATGCAATAAGGCATACTTTCTTTAAGTAGCTATATAAGGATTATTAAAACATAAGAAGAATTTAAATTGACTGTATCCAGTTTTTTATTAATGGCTTGTAGCAGTACCCTGAACATTGAGCAGAGATATCAATGGATTTTAAATATATATTTAAAATCCTATTACTACAGTGAAACTCCTGAGTTATTAAGTATTGGTTTCTTCATAACTCGAAGCCACTTCATACCTCAGGTGCACTTGAACAGTTTTCTATGACTAAAATCTTAGAAAACTATGGTCATTTGAGGGGAAACTTGATGCAGTACATTATTTTCTATACTTTGAACATAGAAAATACTTCATAACTCAGGTCCTTCATTAATCGAGTTTTTCATAACTTAGAACTTCCTAACGACGGAGTTTTACTGTAATTTATTAGATAGTTGGTTTGGTTGATTGATATTTCAAATCTAATTAACTAATGCTTACTAAGATCAGTTGATATATATTTACAAAGATCAGCTGATACCTATAGCTATTGTTAACTAAAATAAAGATTTTGCCAGGAAAATACTGCCAGGACAAGCAATGAGTCACCTTACTGCCAGGACAAGCAATGACTCACCTTACTGTCAGGAAAAGCAATGACTCACCTTACTGTCAGGAAAAGCAATGACTCACCTTACTGCCAGGACAAGCAATGACTCACTTTACTGTCAGGAAAAGCAATGACTCACCTTACTGTCAGGACAAGCAATGACTCACCTTACTGTCAGGAAAAGCAATGACTCACCTTACTGCCAGGACAAGCAATGACTCACCTTACTGCCAGGAAAAGCAAAGACTCACCTTACTGCCAGGACAAGCAATGACTCACCTTACTACCAGGACAAGCGTTCAAGGCAGTTGATATCAACTGAGGTTTAGAAGTTCTTTTCGCCATTTGAAGGTACAGTCTCCACAACAACGGACAATGGCTGCTGGAACTCACAGACCGTTTGAGAACAGACTGCAACGTCTCGTTGGAGGCAACTGGGGTACCTGTCAGAGAAAACACTTCAAATAATCACACTTTGCTAATTTTTAATATATTTGAATATCTAAATCAGGTCTGCAAAGAAGACTATAAATATGATGGAGATATGGTTGAAAATTTACTAACTTTGATCATCTATCTCAGAGAGTTTCACAGCAGTCTTCAAATGTGGCATAATTCTGAACAAAAACTGAGTGGGAGTGCATCCAGTGCATCCATGGAAGAGACTCCTCCAATTCTGAGAAAGGAATAGTTGCATTTTTCTCATTCAAACATACAATGTTAGATCAACCATATAACAATGCTTCACGTAATTCTTACTTGCAATCGAGACATGAGAGCCAAAAGGAGAGTAGAGTGTGGGCGAAGTGAGAGAGCCTCCTGTACTTTCAGTCTCAGAGTTAGGGGTGATATGCTGTCCTTCAACTTATTCAGCTTATAGCAATAGTAAGCATAGTCTTCCATGATAAAACCATGTAAAGTTGTATTCTCCCGTACACCGTCTATGGCACTATCGTAAACGTTACAAAAGTCCGTAAGTCCTCCATTTGTAAACTGTAACATAGCTGAGAAGACTAATAATATTCGATGCTGATGAAAATTGCGGTCGTTCTTTTGAATTGAATTGGCTTTAAGCAGCTCCGCTAACTTTGATTTAGTCCGAAGAAAATCTGAAGCAGATACTTCACCGGAATTCTTCATGACGATGTTAACTATCATCTCCTTGATGGCGTTCAAATTGGTACCTAATGAATTAGCATTCACTTTGCTAGCTTCTATGTTTGAGTCGATGTAAGATATAAAAACTTCATAAAAATGATGGAATTTGATTGGACCAAAGCTGAATACATCAGTTTGGTTTGTGTGAGAAGAAAGTAAGCTTAAATATATTTTTTGTGCCTCAAGAATATTACCAAATAATTCTTCTAACTTTCCATATTGCAGAAATACAAGAGTGTTGTTTCGAAGTTTTTCTTGGGACAATAATTTTTTGACTGTCTTTTTACTAACTTTTTCAATGGATTTTTTATTAGCACCTTTAAAACCTAATTTGAATTTTGCTCTGACTGATAAAATTTTTGTGAATACTACACCAAAAAATGAAGAATATTCATCGTAAGAGAAATAGACAATGGCCTTTTCAATGACATTGACTATGAATGAATATAAAGAATCATCTTCAATATACGAAGGAGAAACGGAAGGCAGAATTTTATCACTTTCAGAAAAGTCATCGGATAATTTAAGTATCTTCTCATCAGAAAAAATAGGGCTAAAGTCTTGTAATTCTGTATCACATAAATCATCATTTACTTCAATACCTAATAACTTTAACCAATTTCTATCACTTTCAGTCTGAGGCACACCTAAAAACTGAAGAAATTTCACTAGCAAATAGAAATGAGTTGTTTGTTTTTTGTCAGGAGAAGCGTTGATTCCATTAGAATTATCAAAATTTAAAGTCGTCACAAACTTAGCAATAGCATCAAAGTCAACTATTCTTTCAGAGTCTTCACAATCATCAGGGTCCTGATCATAAGGTAGCCAGTGTCTCTTTTCTCTTGCTGTCTCCAGTGAGACCCACAATTCACTTAGTTTCAACTGGCATTCTAACTTTTCTCTTTCCGCTTTTTCAACATCAATCTCCGATTTATCTTCGGTCTCATTCTCCAAATTTTCTTCTTCATTTTCTTCCTCACGAAGATATGTTTTGTAGAGAGGATTGCTAGATTTAAACTCTCCAATGAGTTTATCCTCAATGTCGAATTGTCCTCCTTGAACGAAAATATTTAATTAGCTAAATTCTAACATTAAACTTTTAAAAGTCAGTTCATAAATTTTTTACATGTAGCAGATAAATGATAAAATAATAAATGTAGCTAACTATACTAAAAAAGAATTGAATGCAGCGAATAGCTACTAGAGTAAAACGGTGTATACAAGGTTATTATTTTCATTAAAAAACTAACGCAAAATCTCTTGGTCGTTGTGAATAGGTATCTGCCGTTGTTTCAAAGCTTCTCTCCAACCCAAAGAATCTTTTTCTCCAAAGCGACTTGCCCGGGTGTCCCAAAACTGTTCAAACACTGGTAGTTTGTCTTCGTCACTAAGTTTCGAATCCGACTCCAAGGCATACAAATTGTACTCAATGAGAGCCTGCCAAAGGGCTATGGATCTCTCTCTGTGACCAGAATTTGACCAGATGCAGCAAACCTGGACAGACGGGAGATATTAAATTATCTGTCTACACTTCAGATTAAAAATATCATATTTATAATAGCTGACAATATAAATCATTAAATAATACCTACCTTAGTAACAAAATTATTGGATAAATTTTTTCATTTGAACCAATTGAGCTTAGAAATGTCATATTTATAATAGCTTTTAATATAAATCAATGAATAATATCTAATTATAGGATTAATATTTTATCCATTAAAATGTCTCAAATTATTTAAACATACGGGAGTTATACATTTGACGTTTTCATCATGTTATCATCATGCTCACCTGGTATATCACATCAACGTACGCCAAATTAGCATCTTTGTTCAATTTCTGGGGGTTTGACTTGCCAATTTGTTTGATACTTTCACAACATCTAAGACAGGCATCAACAGCGTGAGACAATTTGTACTGCTGAGAAGTAGTGGATTGATGGAAAATGAACCTAAGGAAAGTGAAATATGCATGTTAGCTAATTACAATAAACGGACAATCTTAAAATGGACTATTCAAATTTTTAAACCATAAAATCCATATAGTAAAAAAATATGGAAACTAAAATTTATGAATTTAAAACTGCTCAGAATGAAATTGAGTAAAATTGGTGAGGAATGAACCTAGGAGAGATATAGCTACATGTTAATATGTTGTATAATAAATGTTTAATTTTACACTTGAATATTTAATTTTTTAAACAATAACTATAGCTAGTAAAAAGATTAAGAAACTAAAATTATTCACAATGAAATTGAGTAAAGTAATTCTTAAATTTTTGTAGAGAGTAGACTAATAGCACCCTACATTCCAAAAATAGGAAATATCCCATTGTTAAAGTAGGAAAATGTAAGTTAGCCAACATATTAGTTTACATTATATTCAGTTCACATATTAGGTAATCATTTTCCGTTATGTATCTAACACAAAAATATAATTAATTAAACTTCATTCCCATAGAAAATTATTTCTTTTATACTATTACTTACTTATTCCAAGCATCCAAATCATTTTGAAAGATATTTAGGAAATTACTCCACTGTGCGTTGAGAGTCTCCTTGCTACAATAATTCTCACCAAGATTCAGTCTTTCCAAGTGCAACGCCATACTCTTCTTATTGTTCTCTATGGCCTTATCCAAGAGCGAGAGCTTCCTCTCTAACAACGCATTTTGGTTTGAAGCAGAAGATTCGCAACCACCATCATAGGAATGGCAAAAATATTCATCTTGAAACTTAACAAAGTTCAGCCACAGTTCAACATCCTTTGGGTTAGCCGATAGTTTCTCATTGAATGTTTTATTGATGTTTGTGTAATTGGCAACATCAAGAAACTGCGAACAATCCAATGCATCTCCTCCGCCATTTAGTGATTTCACATCATTTGCAGACTTGGTAATTCTTACAGTCTCACTGTAAGACAATTTCATAGGCACATACTCTTTTAAAGCTTCATCTGATTTAGCAGATAGTAATTCTAGGTACGGCCTAACAATTGTGGGAGTGGGATCCAATTGCGCAGCTGCTTTCTTTTGGTAATATCTCACGGGTGCTGTATGTGAGCTTTTAGATTTACTCTCAGAGACTCCCATTGGAAATTTGAACCCATTGTACCTTATGAAAGAGAGACATTGATATACTATTAATTTATTTCAATATTTAGCTAACCTATACAACTTTTAATAGCTAGAGATTAATTTCTAGAAAGTGCAACTTTAATGCTGTCAAAAATATAAAGTTTAGCTAATATCAATATAAGAAAAAATAGAATTTACTAATCTACTACAAATCATAACTTGCCTGGCAAAATAGTATGAATAATGTTAGAAAACAATAATATGAAATAATATAATATTAATGATCTGATACAATATGATATTGATGTTTACATTATATTTTCTGAGAGAAGTTATGATTTGTATTAGATTAATAAATTCAATATTTTTTATATTAATTATTTTTTCATACAGTATTAATACTTCATTTGATATTATATGGTCTGTTTTTTTTACTTACTTAGCTAGTTCTGTATAGTGAGTGGCATTGAAGGAGAAGTTTTTCTTGTCTCCCTTCTGGTCAGTGTACATCACATACTCTAACCTGACGTAACTTCCCAAAGTCTCCACAAAAACACCTTTCAGCTTTGCTGCATTTCTGAAGTAAAACAAAGTATTGGACATTCACACATAATGTAGATAATTATTAGTTAACTAGACTGCCTGTGTCCAATTGAGTCAGAACTTATCTTTATTGATTTCTATAATCAAGTAAATGCTAATTATTTAAATATGCCATGGCTTTTAATCTTTATAAATTAATCTATGAAGAGTTAAATGAATTTTTTTTTTTATTGTATTGATATTTCAGCAAGAAAAATGAATTAAACAACTAAAAAGTAGTTACATCAGACTTACATATTCTGAGAGGAATTTAACCATGGCTTCTCTTCACAATATTTAGCATTAGATGATAACATTCTACTTTCAAAAGACAATTTATTGTCTCCAGTTGAGAAAGTGTTGGAAGTAAAATTATTGGATGAATTTGGTGCATCAGTGTTTCTATTCCTTGAATGGTATTTAGAACTTTCAATTCCTGGAAAAAAAATATGAAATTTAGTTTTTTATAGATTAATTTTTTTATTGGTCATTTATAAATTATGATCATTACTTACCATATGACTTTTGCTTCTTATACACTTTTTCTTTGGAATATGAACTCGATCTTCTCCTAGAATATGATCGTGATCTTCTAGAATATGATCTTGATCTTCTTCTTCTAGAATGTGATCTTGATCTTCTGCCTCTTAGATGTGATCCTGATCTTCTGCCTCTTGAATGTGATCTTGATCTTCTGCCTCTTGAATGTGATCTTGATCTTCTGCCTCTTGAATGTGATTTAGATCTTCTGCCTCTTGAATGTGATCTTGATCTTCTACCTCTTGAATGTGATCTTGATCTTCTACCTCTTGAATGTGATCTTGATCTTCTGCCTCTTGAATGTGATCTTGATCTTCTGCCTCTTGAATGTGATCTTGATATTCTGCCTCTTGAATGTGATCTTGATATTCTGCCTCTTGAATGTGATCTCGATCTTCTGCCTCTTGAATGTGATCTCGATCTTCTGTCTCTTGAATACGATCTCGATCTTCTGTCTCTTGAATACGATCTTGATCTTTTTCTCCTAGAAAATGATCTTGATCTTTTGTCTCTTGAATGTGATCTCGATCTTCTGTCTCTTGAATGTGATCTCGATCTTCTGTCTCTTGAATGTGATCTCGATCTTCTGTCTCTTGAATGTGATCTCGATCTTCTGTCTCTTGAATGTAATCTTCTGTCTCTTGAATGTGATATTTTGCCTCTTGAATGTGATCTTCCATCTCTTGAATGAGATCTTGATGTTCTTACTTCAGAACGTGATCTAGATGATCTTCTTTTTGACTTCTTTTGTTTTTTAAATTTCCTACCAGACATTTTTAAATGTTATTGATTTATATCTACTTAATCAATTTATTTTTTGTCAATATTTTTCTTCAATATAAAGATGACTTTTTATCACTGAACTCAAGTTTACCTTTTTACAATGATATATCTAACTAATAGCAATACTTGTTTTTAAAAAAAGATTAAAAGACAGTCTGAAAAGCAAAAAGTGAAATAGAAGGCCAGTCTGCATAAACTGTTTAAGGGTTCGTAGAGATCTCTTACTCTGTTTGTAGCAAAATTAATGTAAATATAGGAATTGATTCAAAATTGTTTGGAGAGAATACCCAAACATCTCCCATATTCTGCAAACTGGATAGAAGGGTATGATTAATATTTAATGCTAATTATTAGCAATTAATACAAGATGGGAAATAGATACAGTATATAATTGAACACTGACAGTCTGATTGTATTTGTTCTGATATCAGAGTGCAGGAAAACTGAGAAATTAGCCTTAGGAACTATCTGAATTGGTTAAACGGTTAAACAGTTAAACTGTTTTCTAATGTTGAACAGGCTCCAAGTAAAATAGTATGTCTCATAAACTCTCCATTTGTCTCTCCAGCTCTGAGCTCTCTCCAAAAATAACCAAATTTTTCTCCAAAATGATCAAAAATTCTCTCCAAAAATTAAAATAACATTACAGGCCTTAAAGCCTAAAGGCTTAAGGCATAGGAGAAAATTAGGTACTTCTCTCCATTTGCAATTGAAGGGCTCAAAATAACTGACACTGTCACAAATTGACAAACTCACCAATGAAATGTAGAGCAAGGACAAGCAGCACAAGCTTTTACTTTTTCACCTGGAACAGGATCAAGATGAATTGATTACTCTGTTGGAAATAATTTGATAAATCATAATGTCAAGAGATTTTCACCCATCTGTGCCCCATGTTTCAAAGCATGGACAAAGTTGCCAGTAAATTGGCAACTTTTGATGGGTGAAATAAGTAGAATAACTTGTAAAAAACAAGTGAATCACTCATAAAATATAGTTTCAAGAGATACACATGCATCAGACAATAGACACCATGTTTCAAAGTATGGACAAAGTCGCCAGTATACTGGTGACTTTTGAAGGGTGAAATAAGTTTAGAAACCTGTAAATTAGTTAAAATAACAAGTAAATCACTAATAGATAGTCTCAAGTGATACACATGCATCAGACATGATGCATAAGGATGTTTTCAAGTGTAAAGTCTTCCCTAGGATGTCCTATTTCTTCTTCAAAGTATCTTAAATGTGGCGACCTTGATCTATTTTCTCACCAAACTTGCGACTTTCCTGCCACACTTTGAAACATGGAATAGACATGAAGCATGAGGATGTTTTCAAGTGTTAAATCTTCCCTAGGAAGTATTTTCTTCTTAAAAGAGTCTTAAATGTGCGACCTGGTTCCATTTTCTCACTAAACTGATGACTTTTCTGCCACATTTCCAGTTTACAGAATATGGGACATTCTTAACGTTTTCTGTGTGAACAATCCTTAATTTTCTCCTATATTGTGCTACATTAATTTTACTGATAGTCTGAGAACAGGAGCCAAAATAGAGGATTTTTTGGTGAACAGTTTACCAGTTCCTAACTTCCTACAGTCTGACCACATTTGAAAACATGGTCTGTGTCACTCTGTGCGTAATCTGGAAAATACATTAGGCTAACAGATGAATTTTATAGGCTAAATGGAGTAAATGATAAATGCTGCGTATTATACAGTTCCCATTAATTTATTACAGTATTTTAGGGTTTGCTAAAAACTCCAACAGACTCAGACAGCCAGTCTGTATTTCATGGTAGATTCCACCAACTTGTCGGTGGAATTTTTCCCCTTAAAAGTTAAAAATAATATTCTAGCAAAGTCGGTGGATTTTTGGCTATTTATTCCTATGCTGCCATTAATTATCGGTGGAAAAATGGGTAAAATGTTGGTGGATCAGCTAAAATACTAGAAATTTATGGTGGATTTTTTCAGCTTTTTGAAGGAGTCAGTGGGATTTTGTGCACAAAATACAGACTGGTCAGACAAAGTAATTAATTCATCAGAAAAGACCATTTTTTCCAGAGTGGCAGTCTGTGCCACATTTGAAACTATGAAACTATCTTCTTTAGCCACCGGCCCACCAGCCTAGTCTGCAAAAGATGCATGAAGTTGTGAAATTTATCCGACGACTATTGAGGCCCAGACTGCAAAGCATGCACTATCAGTCTCCAGATATTTAATTTTTGGGGCAATTTGTCTCCAAAGATTTTCCAATTTCTCTCCTAAATGGCCAAAAATCTCAAAATTCTCTCCACTAATAAGTAATAACATCATTAACATGTAAACATAGGGATTAATTAGAAAATTCTCGCCGGATAATTCAGGAGACTAATTTCTTATTTCAAGACCTCAACAGTCGCCAGATAAACTGCACAACAGCCACAACTTCATGCATCTTTTGCAGACTGGATAATGGATTGAGGCCTTGAAATTAGTCTCCTGAATTAACCGGCGACAATTTTCTAATTAATTTCTATGTTTACATGCCAGTCTGTATTTGGTGCACAAAATCCCACTGGCTTTTTCAAAAAGCAGGAAAAAACACCAAATTTCCACTAATTAGGCTGTTCCACCAACATTTTATGATTTTCTCAATTTATGATTATCATTTATGATTATCCACCAAAAATTAATGGTAACATAGGAATAAATAGCTAAAAATCCACCAACTTAGAATATTATTTTCAAAGGGGAATTTACCACGAAATACAGACTGGTTTACTTACATGTAATTATTGGAGAGAATTTAGAGATTTTAGCCAGTCTGCTGAAAAATACAGCAGGATTTGTGGATTAATCCAGTGCCAAAGTCCTATTTAATTCCTATGTTCCCAACTTCCCATGTTATTTGCTGCGCCCAAATCACAATTTCTGTAAAAAAAATCATGGGTCAGTGGGTCTGACCGTCTGAGGAGACCTTCATTTCATAGTGGGATTTTTTAGCCAAAATAATCATATAATCAATATAATCTAGATAAATAAATATCTAATCTAAACTAAAATATTTAACCAGGGAGTCAGGGACCAGTTGCCGGGCCAAGTAATAAACCAAGTAAATTAGTATGTCTCATAAACTCACCATTTGTCTCTCCAGCTCTCTCCAAAATTTAACAAATTCTCTCCAAAATGATCAAATTATCATTAATTCTCTCCAAAATAACATTGTAGCATAGGAGAAAAATAGATAAAACTCGCCATTTCAGCCCATTTGCAATTGAAGGGCTCAAAATAACAGTCACAAACTCGCCATTAAAATGGCGAGTTTGTGACAGTTATTTTGAGCACTTTTTTATCTATTTTTCTCCTATGCTACAATGTTATTTTGGAGAGAATTTATGAAAATTTGATCATTTTGGAGAGAATTTGTTGAATTTTGGACCAAGTAATAAAGCATGTCCAAACTCGCCATTTTAATGGCGAGTTTGTGAGAATTATTTTGAGCCCTTCAATTGCAAATGGCGAGTTTTTTCTATTTTTCTCCTATGTTACAATGTTATTTTGGAGAGAATTTATGATAATTTGATCATTTTGGAGAGAATTTGTTGCATTTTGGAGAGAGCTGGAGAGACAAATGGTGAGTTTATGAGACATACAATTTCACTTGGATTTTGGAGAGAGCTGGAGAGACAAATGGTGAGTTTATGAGACATACTATTTTACTTGGTAATAAATGCCGGGCATTCTCTTCAGAAACCACCTTAGTCCCCACTCCAGTAAATCCAGTTTGTATTTGGTGCACTGAACTCCTCCTGACTTTTTCAAAAATCTGAGAAATATCTGCTAACATTTTTCATCAATTTGTCTAGTCCTCCAACATTTTTACAGTTTCCCCTCAAAAAATTTATGGTAATATAGGAATTACCGAATTGGTAATATAGGAATTACCGAATTAATAGGTAGCTGAATATCCTCAGACATTGCAGGAATTTTTTATTAGAGAAATTGAATATCTCCTGACATATCGTTGGAATTTAGTCAATTTACCAGTTACCACCAAATACAATCTGGTCCCCAGTCCCCACTAAAGTAAACCTCAGCAGGGAGTTTGAGTGAGTGGGACCTACTGGGAGGGCATAAAGGACAATACAACATGGGGAGAGTGCCGGGCGTTCTCTTCGGAACCCACCCTAGTCCCCACTGATGTAGACCTCAGCAGGGAGTTCGAGTGGGACCTACTGTCACTGGGAGGGCTTAAGGGAAAACACAATACGGGAAGATGCCGGGAGACTAATTTCAAGGGGCAATAACTGAAATGCGGAAATAACGTGAGCGTGCACTGTCAAATAACTTAATTTACTAAAACACGGAAAATTGAAATTTGCACGAACGCTCACGTAACTTAGCTATTGATTCAAACACGGTAAAAAGAATGGGCGTGCACACTCACGCAACTGTTTAAAATGCTGAAAAAGCTATATGCACGCTAACGTCACTTAATAGAATGAAATGCAAAAAAAAACTTACGTGCACGTTCGCGCAAGTGCATGCTCAGACCACTTAAGGTATGTCTTGACTTATCGGACGGTTCTACATTTCCGAACACTTGAAAATATACATACCTATATCTATATTGGCTATATGTAATTATTACGAAACATTTTATTTGAATTAGTATCCATGATATTTGCAGGTATCATAGATACCAATCAATGAAAATAATAGTTATAATATATATATTTTTCTTATGTTTTCGAAAATGTGGAACGGTCCGATATTGGTCTAACTCGAGGCTACCCTAGTTGACAAGATACGAAAAAAAACATTGCATGCTCACTCACGCCACTCAGGGTAAGTTCCGAGTTATCAGAAGGTTCCTAATTTCCAGAATCTTAAAAAATATATAATAATTATAAATTATCATTATTTAATCTATTATTTTATTTTAAACTGAAGTATCACATATATCAATTTATTTTACTCGATTGTTAACGCACCACGCCTGACTAAATTACGGATATATTAATATGTTAAATGGATTTGAATTATATAATATATGATATTATATGTTAAATGGAAATAATGTATACCAAATATATATATTGAATGGAAATTTAAGTCATCGGGATAAGAAATGATCAGGCTACATGCTATGATCAGTGGCCAAAATAATATCGCGTCATGCAGGACCCTAAATTCTGTATTTTGGAGTCATTCAGCTGGCAATTTCGATGGAGTACTGAAATAAAATAAGGTTTTCGGTGTCCTGCAATCGCTGCAACACTCCCTCTCTCTAGTGTAGTTTATCATAACTCTACGACGATAGCCTAATAAAATATGGAGTGGAATAGTGTGACAGCGTGATAAAAACATGCTGCAAACAACTGAATGAAAAGATTACAGCAAATATAATTTTGCGTGACAATATATCAATAGATTGATATCATTTTGAATAGAATTTAACGTGATAGTAACGTACATACAGTACGTACTTGAAAAATTATTATAGATTTTTCAAAATAGGTATTTTATTTCCAAAAAGATTAATTAAACCAATTTCATTGATTGCAATTAGATTTATTTTAATACACTGATATAGTGATACGACTTGATCATTCATTACCACTTAGTTTGGCGACATTTGGCATCCGTAAGTGCTTCAAAGGTTGGTTCCTCATTCCAATGAGGAACATCAATTCTCTCCAATTCCCCATCACTTTCTCCTCATTCCCCATCACATTCTCTTCAATTCTTCATCACTTCTTCAGTGGTAAAATAAAACAAAGCTAAAATATTTCAATTTGTAATTATAATTTATTTTAAAAATAAATATAATTTTTTTAATATTCATTGTTGTTATCAATTTCTTTGAACAAAAGATAATTAAATAATTATACATTGTATTACAGAAGGGCACTGTTCAACATTGAATAAACCGAAAAACTGTTGAA
This sequence comes from Caprella mutica, assembly GCA_947561585.1. Taxonomy (NCBI): domain Eukaryota; kingdom Metazoa; phylum Arthropoda; class Malacostraca; order Amphipoda; family Caprellidae; genus Caprella; species Caprella mutica. Next base: position 71,323 of record CANNZV010003087.1, read on the forward strand.
GACGCATTTCGTAGCGTAAGTTCTGATTTATAGGACAGTTCCACATTTTCGATCACGTAAACAATTACACAATAATTCTAATAATTTAACTAATTATCTTAATTGGTATCCACGCTATCAGTATGCATCATGGATATCAATTAAATTAGCAAATTAAATATATTATATAGTCTACGATCGAAAATATGGGAGAGTTCGATAACTAGGAAATTAGCCCATCAACTAAATTGGGGGAGGGAGGGGGGGGATATCATAATAATCATTGATATGAGCGAACGTCACCGTGCTCGGACACTGGGCATTTATATTAGGACCCAATCTCACATTTCAGATTATCAATTAATGACTTATGTTATTTCCCACTTTCCGAGTACTGTGACGTTCCAATACATAAATTACATTTCTCGACACTAATGATTAGGGCTGGGACAATATGCTCTAAAAACTATAGATCCAGAAAATATCATAGACGAAACGAAATGGTATCGAATACTATATACCGCTGGTGAAGCGGTATACTCTTCAATTCTCTCCGTCTATAATAGTTTAGGGATCTATAGTTTTTAGAGCATATTGTCCCAGCCCTGCTAATGATGGTTAAAATATGCTATTAACTTATCAAATTACATTTAAAAAAAGGTACACGCTTCACTACCAAATATATTTTGACACTCATATCCCCAACCTTATTATTCCCATTCATAACCACAAGAACTTCTTCACAGTAAATATATTCCAAACACTATAGGCATTAACTACACTTATTATATAGACAATATCTAGAAAATTTGATCACAACACCCAGAGTTTATTTATATTAAATATTATAAACCTGAAGAATTTTTTTCAATAAATATAATCAATATAATTTATTAGCAGTAGAGTAAGTTGTAAATTATCGGACATTTACACATTTACGTTCACACGAAACTTTTAATTTGTTATTTTTAATTGGTATCCATTATACTACAGGTATAATGGATACCAATTAAAATAACATGATAAATCATTTTTCTTGTAGCTACATTCGAAAATGTGGAACCGTCCAATAACTCCAAACTTACCCCAGTGACATTTAACACTAGGTTCATATCAGATTCAATTCACAAATTGTATCAAAAATTAAAGTTAATAAAAAGATTTCAGCAGATATCACAAGATATAATTGGAAAAAATAGCAGAAAAGCCATGCAATTGTAATTAATCTAGGTAATTTCTTTTAATATTTTGGAAATCATTTTTTCAAAATAACTAGAATTTAGTTCACAATATTAGATACGATATTTAGATTAAATACACACTATAGTTAGTACCTATAGATTGTGTCTACTGGCAGCCAAAGTTTGGTGGACGGGTAAATTAAGATAGAACCTAATACTCTATCGCCGTACACTGCACAATCATCGTGCACAACACAATCACAGTGCACTGCACAATAACAGTGCACCAGAAGCAAGAAAGGTTAGTACACCAGTTCGTTGGATGGTTTTATGAACAGGACGGTACATTCAGGTACAGACAGAGTCTTACATTTGTTCGATGGTTGGGAATATATATATAGAGTTCCATATGAAAAATAATAGACTAGAACTCACTAATGTGGCTCAACATACATTATTGATAAACCACCTACAAGAATGAATCTTAAAATACAATTAAACGGGAAAGACTTTCATATACATGTAAACCTCTTTTCTAGTCATCAGCAATACAGTAAGATACGAATTTTAGGATTCCACATATTTGAGAATATATCAAAAAATAATTAAAGATATTATTCCACGATTTTAATATAACAAAAATAAAACAAAAGTTTCGATGAAGAGAGTACAAATTTTCGACAATAACACACTAGGAAAAACTATAAACGAGTTACGAACATTGAGTGATGTTCTAAACGAGTTACGAACATTGGGTGATGTTCTAAACGAGTTACGAACATTGGGTGATGTTCTAAACGAGTTACGAACATTGGGTGATGTTCTAAACGAGTTACGAACATTGCGAGATGTTCTAAACGAGTTACGAACATTGGATGATGTTCTAAACGAGTTACGAACATTGGATGATGTTCTAAACGAGTTACGAACATTGGATGATGTTCTAAACGAGTTACGAACATTGGATGATGTTCTAAACGAGTTACGAAAATTGGGTGATGTTCTAAACGAGTTACAAACATTGGGTGATGTTCTAAACAAGTTACGAACATTGGGTGATGTTCTAAACGAGTTACGAACATTGGATGATGTTCTAAACGAGTTACGAACATTAGGTGATGTTAAAAGTAAAATAATGAACATTACGGTAGGGTATGATCAGGCCAGCACCAAAGATGTTAG